>JANSTU010000674.1:0-19351 GCA_027564075.1 Bolitophila hybrida
ATATATATACCGACCACATTTTGATGTATACTATATATTATTGTATATATGTGCATAGCCAAATATAGAATATGTAATGTATGCGAACTTTTGGTTCTCGCCTCGCCATCAGCAGAACAAATCGATATTTTGCTATTGCGGGAGCGCAGGTGTGTCCATCACGATGATAATGGCCTCTCGTTATCTCACTTCATTAGCACATACTTGATATGCTGTACAGATATATAGATATAGTATATATAGTCGCATACAATCGGGTTCAATGCAGGCTATATATAT
Source organism: Bolitophila hybrida (assembly GCA_027564075.1). NCBI lineage: Eukaryota > Metazoa > Arthropoda > Insecta > Diptera > Mycetophilidae > Bolitophila > Bolitophila hybrida. Next base: position 280 of record JANSTU010000674.1, read on the forward strand.
GTGATGTATACACGAATGTTGAATGGGACCGAGACAAGGGATGAAAGAGTTCAGGGTTCAGGTGTATATATGCATCGCATGTGCTGGTGATGTTTTGGTGGTCATTTAGTTGGTATTGACTGCGTGACCGAATTTAATAGAGGTTGGCTTATTGTTATCCGATTTAAGTACGTATATTATAGTCGATGTAATTATTTTAAAGTGATGTATTATTATTTCGATTCGTTTGAGTTCGCGTGTATATTTTTAAGATAATTTTCTATTTGTAACAAAATGTTAGAGTAATTTTAAAATTAAATAACGTGATTAAAAATAAAACTAAAATCTCGTTAATTTCTCATTTTTATATGTGATGAAATTTAAAGCCAGTGTTCACCAAAAAATATAATATAAAAAATGACCCAAAAACATAGTTGTTCTGATCCTCCTATGAAAAGCTTTTTCTGAAGCTTTATACAAAGATTTCATGATATTTTCGATTTGATGTAATTGTGTTGCATTTACGATCAAACCAGGCAGCCCTCGGCAACATTATCACCATTCCTACTTGGATTCGAACTCACTGGATTGAGAAGCAGTAACCTTAAAAGATTCAATATTATTGCTGCACATCAGACATTTCCACTAAAATTAATAATTCATATAAAAACCAAACAATTCATGTATATATCAAAACCATAAACGTTTATATTCAATATCGCACCAATAAAAATAAATTCAAACTTGTATTCATGTATTCGTGCTCTCCGGAAAATTCGTGCAAACATTGACCGAACGAATTTATCCATTTTCCCTTGCACTTCAATTACAGCTGGTCAATATTTACGTTGGCCTTTCCGCTTCCTTATGTTTAGTTAAAAATATATTTCGAATCAATGTTCTTGGGGCATTCTTTAGTCTTTCTCAATATACTCATATCATATTTATAGCATATACACTGTAACTTACATTAAAAAAATTTTGTTAACCTTTATTGCAGCGTGTAATTGCTACGAAGGCATACGTTGACAATATAATAGCATTCTCATAATACGTATGTAGTAAAATGATCTAGTAGATATATATATATATATATATATATATATAAGCGGAAGCATGCAGCCTGGAAAAACAGGCACACACAAAAAACGGGTGGCCGCGCGCGACGACATGCAATCGATATCACTTTTTCGTTTTTCTCGTAGTGCGCTTTTCTCTTTTGTTTTCATTTTCAGTTGCCTCGACAAACGGCAAGCTGCCTGCCTGCCTGCGCTTCTGAGACTGCGTGCGAGTGTGGGCGGGCAAGGGTGTATTTGTGTTTTTAATCCTCATGTGGTTTAGTGTGTCTGTGTGAGTGGCGCAATGCAGGTATGCGAAAATTATGTGTACTGTATACGAATAATGCCCAGCACACAACAGACATTTACATATTCTATTTAATATATACATATTATACTATATATCTATATGTATAATATATAACAACTGTTCGCACGCACTCTGGTCTCTAGGGGATGAGCACATCCCCCGCAAGCTCTTAACTAGAGAGTTTCTATATGTGTGTGTGCATATGTGCAAGTGTTCAGTTTGAGTGTGTTTAGCCACATTTAATGTAATCCTTGTTGGGAATTTTCTGCTTGAAGTGTGTTGCGTATTTAATTGCAATATTTGTCTATGCGAAAACGAACGATGCCTTGTGATACGATTTATATATTATTGTCTAGTATGCATAGTCTTAATGCAGCTGAATATAATGCACTTGAATATATAGTTTTAGGTAAGTGCTAAATACTATATTTTGCATTTGAATTCAGTGAATTTCCATTCAATCAATTCCGTTGCAGAATAACTATACACATTATATTTTAGTAAAACAAAAAAATTAAAAAAAAAACATATAAAATAGTATATATCATTTTCTTATTTAAATGCAATAGCATTTTTCATTATTGTGGTAGAATAACTTTTACGCTTTTTTTTATAAAATTTAAAAGGGTGTCCCATGTAACAACAAAGTTTTGTTGCATATAGTAAATATATTTATATCTAAAAAAGTATTTTTTAAATAAAAGTATATTTAGTTTTTCTGTTTACTCATTTGTCAGAAACGAGAGAATATCTTACAATGGAGGAGGGACTGGAATTCTAATCAAATCAAACATAAAATACGAAACAAATAAAAAAAAATACGAGCTGTAAATACAGATCGTTTCGATACATTCCTCATTGACTCTATTCGTAAACATTACGAACGAACTTCAATGCCAAACGTTGTAAGTCGTCTACATCATTCGATGTATCCAAGCGATCTGTATATTGAAGCAACACTGAACAGCCGAAGCTTTCCTATTCCTGGGCAGGGAAAACTATATTCAAGATAGAAATGGAGTTCCTATCATATACCACATAGTACGAAGACCGACTGAGAAACGAATTGAAGACAGTGCAGCGGACTTCCAGATCGAACTACTGAACTTCGACAGGTCACTTCCCGATAATGCTACAAACAACGCTTCCCGAAGCCTATGGTGGCGTCGGTTAAACGAAGCCTCCGAAACCTGACAATACGGCATGTCAGGTATTCTTTCGTCCCTATATGTAACCCATGTGCCGTCCAACCCCAGTGCTGTTGGGTTTTTTTTAGAATTTACACACATATTTTTGAATTATACACATTCACGTCGACAAATTTACAGGAACCCACACTAACACTCCCAATCACACAATCACACACAATACACCTACAGAAATGTACAGCTCTGTATGTAATAAAGAATAACCTGAGTACACGAGACCGTGTCTGCGTTACATTGATCAACATTAGTTTTAGTTTAGCTTACTTTATACTTTATATGTATATTGTTAAAAAAAAAACATATTTTGTAAATGTGCTTTTATCTGTACATAACATTGTATTTATTTATGTTTCTGCTGATTTCTTCGGCAAAATTGTACACGTAATACGTAATCACGATAAAGCAACGTTTGCACACTTTGCACCGTTGCACGTGATATGGGTGGTACAGATATCGTCGTGTAATTGTGTTTACAACTGCTTTAAGTATTCATGTACAACTTTCAATTTCTCACGCCGACAAAGTGGGATCGAATTCAATATCTTGCAAAACTTCTTCAACGTAAGCTATACGTGGTATACGAGTATGACGCATTCTACACTCAGAATATGCTCAATGAACATTTATGAACGTGTGTCAACGCAATCGAATATCTTTCGCGATACAATCTAGCTGCAGCACCACCATTGCCTCTGCATTTTAGCGTATTCCAGCAACTAATCCGCATCCACGCATTTCTTTAGTTTTATTCATGCTTGGGTTTAGTTTAAAATAAAAAAAAAATATTAATTGAATTATATAATAATTTTTCAAAGTAAATGATAAAAAGAGTGTAAACTACATTAATTGAGCCATTTTTTAATAACTTTCCAAGTTAGTGTAGTATATTTTTTAGCAGTTAAAAAGATATAAAGTTAGACAATAAAAATAAAAAAAATACTCATGACTCGGATAAACATATTTTTTTCTCCAAAAGTATAAAACTTCTACTTTCATTTTTTTGCCGTGATCAATTTCAATGCTAATCAGGGTTGCGTTGAAATAATCATAATTTAATTAATAAAAAAAAAAGATTTGGCACTCTAAAAACTGACCTAATGTCGATATTCCGAAAAGTGCCATTATCTCGAAGACTATCAATATGGCTACCAGAGCTAGTCATACTAACAAAATAAATTCGCATCAAGATAACTATTTGGCTCAGCATAAACTATTTATCGATTTAGCATTCGTCAGAATTATTTTAAAAAAATAGCTATTTGTGTTAATTTAATTTTCCGATTAAATTTCTGTTTTATAAATTTTTAATTTCTTTGCATTGATTTTTTTATATCTAGACATTTCATAAAAATGTTTATTAAGTATAATATTATTATTTATTATTATTATTTTATTTTTATATATAGTTTAGTTATTAAAAACTCTTAGGAATAAGTGTATTTGTGAGCTTTCAGAATATAAAATTAAATTAAATTAATTTTTAAAATAATTTTTTTTTATTTCATTTATTACATTTCCTTTCCGTTTTATTACTGCTTTAATATGAGAAGGCATTCAAGATTTCGGCAGTATTCATCCGTGATTTCTGCCTATATCTTCTTAATGCTTCGAGCAATGCAGTCTTTGTGGCTCACGGATTCTTGCGAAGAAAATTCATCTTTTTCCCACACTCTATTGGCGAGAGGCGAGAGATCCAGGCTTTATTGCGCAAACATAACTTTTTACTTAAACAAGACGGCTCTAATGCTTCTGATTTCGTGCAAATAACTCGGTAGCTTGTATCTCCAAATGACACTTAAAATTTGGATTCCCAAATCCCACTGTCACTGCGTCAAATTGGCATGTTCCTCTGCACATTGCAGTCACACGTTTCTTCTGGATTTTGGTCAAAAAACGTTTGTTTTTTGATTACGCAATATTTGTTTTAAAAAAAGTTTAAAGTTGAAAAAAAAGATAATAATCTTACTTTATAAAAACCGAAATCAATTTTGACACCGACAGTTTTCAGTAAGCTGTAATCACATTCCCTGATTTTCTGTGGTTTTTCTTCACAACACTTCGTAGGACCCGATAGTTTTGTTCGGTCACGGTGAAGGGCCACCCACTTTCTAGCCTTACACTAATTGTTTTATTTTCCTTGACGCGGTCTGCACCTTACTTTCATTTATATTATGGTTTACCCTCACTTGTAATTTTGATTTTTTTTTTTTGTATTTTTTTTTTGAATCCGTGGCGTAGACGAAAAAGAGCTCATGCTAAAAACAAATGTTTCAAACGCCATCAGACCCATACATACAATGTGCACACATATGTGTACAAAATTGACGAAGGCCAGATTTCAGTAGCCGTGAGCTCTCGTGAGAGAAAAATGATAAGAAGGCAACAGCAAATTGCATTTTTGGAAGCAGCATCGACAGTGCAAGAGTTTTTAAAAAAATGATGTCTTCATGTAATCGGAAGTTAAAACTTTAAACGAGTTTTTCTCGAAATGGTATTTTTGAAATCGGTGACCAAAATTACTCGAAAATTACTCAACCGATCTTTTTGAAAGATGGTTAGGAGTCTTAATTTGCCCTGACGCGACTTTAACAACTTTGAAAGGCAAATGTGCATATTTTTGAGATATCTCCATGCACCGAGATCTATCTTGCTATTTTATATTCGGAATCGTGAATCATCAACGCTATCATACACTTATTCTTCTATACAGGGTGCGTGTGTATATGTTAATTGATGGCATTAATGTTCCGTTATTCCAAATCAATAACATATTTCAGAAATAGGCTATTAATAGCAAGAGGAAGGATTTAAAGTGCTACATTCGAAAAATACTCCGGTCTTCCGGCCTCCCATAAGCCCACTCGGCTATGGCTATGGTTACTGCAATTAGGTCAGCATTGGCAGATCATTCCAATATCACAGTAGTAATATACATGTTCGTCATCAGCAAATAGGTTATACAAAATTTAACTGCGATTAATAGAGGGAACGCCCGATAACACTTTTATGCGAAGATAGTGTACCATCAATATCGATATTGAGTTAGTTATTTGGCAAAGGTAGGTATTGATGAGATTTACAGCTCTCTCCGAATTTAGGACTTTCAAAAATAAGTCTTTCGAATAAATGTACAGCTCTTGAGAACTTTGATTCCGAAGAACAATTAACAAGGAAGAGAAACCGGACACCTCCAATCATTATTCCCCAGCAAAACTCTCTTGACATTAAGGAGGTCCTGGAATACTGCAAAACGAAAGACCTTTTCATCCGTAAAACGTCAATTGATGTCAAGATTCAATTAATGAACATGAAGACTACGACATTGTCTCTAAATATCTGGACGTTAAGAAAGCTGTGTATTTCACGCTCTCTGCCCGCTACGAGCAGATCAATCTGTTCGGCCTACACGAAATGCCAATAGACGAACTTTCCTCGTATCTCAATGAAGTCAACATTAGCAAATGTCCTTGTAAAATGAGACGTTTGAAAAAGTCTAAAAAGAGGTTGCAACTGCCAGATGTGGGGACATAGGTCATAACATTGCCATCTCCCAGTTCGCTGCGTTTACTGCGCAGCACATCAAAAATCAGAAGAATGCAGCGGAGCAAAAAATGCAGCATTCGTAACGCGTACATGATTTCGTAGACTGCACTGGACGCTCTAAATACGTTCAAATCACAAATCGAGTAAACCACAAGGTTTTCCAAGCACAGCGCCCAGAACGTCCACAATGGCAGAAATGGATAAATGCACCTCCTCCCCGACACTATTCGCCAGGAACAACGATCACATGCCTTCGGGAGCTGAATTTCTAGCTATTCTCACTCAATAAAGATACTCCAATGGAATGCAAACATCATCCAAAATAAATTATTGGAACTCCTCGAGCTCCTTAAAAGAACCAAAGTCGATGTAGTTATACTATGTGAAAAACTTCATAACCAAGATGAAATATTATATATACCTGGCTTTAAGACGTACAGATGTGGCAGGAGTTCACGTGGAGGTGGAGTTTCAATTTCTGTGTGTAAATCCATAGTTCACAAAGAATTGCTTCACTATGTTACTCACGGTCTGTAGAATGTAAATATAATTATCGAGACACCACAAAGAAGCATACGTATCTCCTCAGTGTATTGACCAAAATACAGTCGGCTCTTTACTGACGATCTTTGGATTCTTACATCAGGTCATTTTGATTTCTTCGTGTTTGGGGATCTCAACGCTCGTCACAGACCCTGGAACTGTGTCGGCCAAAACACAGCAGACAAAGCCTTGTTTAAACTCACACAAACCGGTAACTTTTTTGTCCATCCTTCGACCGATCCCACATATCATCCGCCAAACGCAAACCGCCAACCCTCGGTGCTCGATATCACAATTTCAAACTCCACACTCCAACTAGAGTTGCCAACCGTATATGACATACCTAGGCATAAAACTAGATGAGAACCAGACGTTTAGACAACACACAACAAGGAGCATCGAAAAATACATTGCAATCTCACGAGCTTTATATCTCCTAACGGCAAAGAAATCTCGGCTCTCATTCTAAAATAAGCTGTTAATCTTTAGATGCATCATTCGGCCCATGCTAATATATGGATGCCGTGTATGGCGAACACCCATCACCGACAATTACAAATCGCACAAAACCGTGCACTGAAAAGAGCATTTGGTGTTAAGAATATCGCAAGTAACTTTAAGTAGAGTTGTGGAAGAACTTCCAAAGCTATACTGTAGGTCATTGGAGAGATTATATGACTTTAAATAGATATTAATTTCAATTCCAAAATCCAATATAATGAAGAATGCAATTCAGGCATCGCAGCTGCTCTAATTAGAGATTTGTTATCTATTATTAGCTATCTATCTATTTACATGTCTGTAAATGTCTCTAAAATAAGCATTTGGTTTCAAAGTCTCTTCTTGAATAAATTTCAATTCAATAATTAATTTATTAAGTAAATTCAATAAAAATATTGAAATTATCCCATCGTACTATATTATTAACATTGCAAACATATTTTCATTTAACATTGATCTGATCTTGTTTTGTGCAAGATGATTTAATCAAAGAATCATCCAATTTCATTGGTCGAGTTGACCACTTCTGGAATTGTCTGAATCTTGAAAATTATCCTAATATGGATCGGACAGTAAAAGCAGCTTTGTTGTTGTCACCAGGACAAACTTATTTTGAACGTGGATTTAGACAGAACAAGAATGCGTGGAATTTATATGGAAAAAAATAATAGAACAAAAAAATATTGCGATGATATAAATATAAAAAATGCAGAAAAATAGCACAATGAGCACAAGAAATGATATTAAAGCATATACAAATTATCTGTATTAACCCAAGCTTTGCTCGATAACATCCTTCAAACTCAGGAAATGAAACCTGCAAAGTTCAAAAGAATCGGTAATCTGACTGAAGCCATTAAAAGGAAAGCAATTTTTTTTAAAACATCAGATTTAATTTAATACATAAATAGTATATTGTATAAAATTTAAAATTTAAATTATAATATTTAGAAAGAAATATGTAAATCGTTCAACCTAACCGTCTGAAAGGTATTGCGAATTCAATTATTTGTTGTTCTTTACGCATCAACTAATAAATGAATATGTATAGAATTCTTGTTTCGCCTCTCTTTAAATAATGTTATCTTACATCATTTTATGACAATAATTTATACGGCAAAATGCCTCGTTACCTGCTTTTTTCGCCGGTCGGCTGTCTGCATGTACTTTGTCTGACGTTAATAACATGATTTTTGCTATGCGCTCGTTCGGTTACGATTTTACCTGTTGTATCGCAATACCTCATTTAGATACGCAGCACTAGGTTTATACTGTGCTAAACAAGGAAATGTGTTACATGATGTTGCTTGATGTGAGATTTATTTACATTTACTACTGAAAATTATTATCGCCTAATATATAAAATACAAAGAAAAAAATAATATTAGATTTAATAATAAATATTATTGATATAGTGCCGAAAAATCCAAAGAAAAGTATCAATACCATATGTTAATCTCGTCACTCGTATATATTACTTAGTACCTGTAAAAATGTGTTATACGTTAACGGTGTCACGTCTGTTAACTCCGCAATAAAAAAAAAAGTAGTGCACTCTTCTTTGCTCATACAGACGCTCATTGCGCGATCTGAATTAAGGTCAACAACAAAAATATTACATAAATACGAAACGTATTGTTCGTTCAATGATGTAAGATTACAAACAGCCTTGAACAGTCTTTTCATTTCTCTTTCATTTGCGGTCTGTCTCTCTTTCCCCTCTTATTCAGCTCTAAGCGTCGCACTACTATGCATACTGAATTATTCATGAGATTATGCTTAATATGTATATTATTTGTTTTTATATAAACATAAACACATCAAATTAGTTACGATTTATAATCTATATATTGATGAATTTATTTTAATTTCGTTTAAAGACACTACTCGACCAAATGCTACGGTCGGATTGTATAAACCACCAGCTGCAAGGCATTTGACGGCAACGTATTCTAGCCCCACTGCTAATGGCAACAGCAATCCCCACCACACCCCCGAGCATTTTGTGCCAGACAACTTTTCGCCAAGAACGCTTATTCCAAAATGTGCTGTTGATAGCGACGCGTGTGAACAATCGAAATCTGAGCAAACGACACACGCTGAGCATAGGTAAGTTATTTCATAACATTTTTGAAATCAATATTATAATCGTTGTTTTATCGATTTTATAGTACTTCTACAACACCTCGTACTCGTGAACGTAGACCAGATCGCGCTGTTTACGTGCCCAGAGCTCGTCGTAGTCAAACCACTCCACCGCCTTCCGTTGGTTCGTCTGGAGAAGTAACTAGTCCTTCACATACCGAGTCTATCAAAGAACCTGCATTTGTCGTAACAAACATAGAATCTGTTCAAACACAAAACGCCATCAATCAAGTACCATCGAAAATATTACATCCTGCAGCTGACGAAATCCAAAATTTACCTGATCGAATTTATGCCAACGACCATACAGTCAGTTCACCGACGACCATCGCTCCGACACCAGCAACCGTTAATGTGCATAGTGATTTAGTGTCTGATTCCGGAAATTGTGACAGTGAAAATAGATTTTATATTGATCCGGTTAATAATACTAATACTGAACAAAGTGTGTACGTGGATAAAAATAGTGTCACAATGAGTTCAACTAATCGGAATACCCGAAATGTGCCATTACCACTTCGTATTGAAGATGTACTTGATGGTCGCAACAACAAGAAGGACGATCGGGACGAACGAGAATTTCAGCGAGCTTCCAAGGTTTGAACGATTATTAATTTCACAAAAAAAAAGTTTTCAACTCGCCAAGTTAAAGTCCAAAGTAAAAAATGCACATAACTCTTATTGGTGGCCACCCAGATCTGGCAAGTAACTAACTGTTAGCCTCAAAAATTTCCTATAGCAGAATTTAGTGGATTGGTGGAATTATGCTTCAAATTACTTTACATTAAGATTTCGAATTTGTAGCCTTTTTCAATCTTCATCTGAAATTTTAAATACAAGAAGATTTCAATTGATTATTTTGCTGACAATTTAGTGGGTACTCAAACGATTTTATTGGCACCAATTTTTTTTTTGGTACTCAAATTTTTTATCAGCACGCGTTTTTTGGCACCAATTTTTTGGCACCAATTTTTTTTTTGGCATTCACATAATATTATACCAATATTTTTGATTTATGTAAATTGTATGTATTAGTGTTTAAAAAAAATAGTTAGGATAAATATAGTTTTATTTTCGCCTGATATAATTTTAAAATTTTGTTTTGCACTAGTATATAACATTTTTAAAATTATTCTATTAATTATTAAACACCTACATGTGATTTTCCGTAAATGAGTTGAATCGTATATGCCAGTCCTCTAAATATTGTGATGTTCTTCTTGGTTAGTTTATTTCTATAGCATCTGCAATTGACCAAAATAGATAGGTCTTGGTAGGTCGATATTGCCCCGTTCGCGATACCAGTTACCTATTTGTTCACGTCGCGTCGTACCAACATACGCATATTAGTACTAAAATTACAGAATTTCCGTAGTAACAAGCCAAGTGTTATTTCGCCGACTTATTTCGCAATAATATACTTTTAAAAATGCGTTTCGCGGTGACCAACACTTTCGCGAACTGGATCATCTAAAACAAAAAATAGAAATGGACTGGAGTTAAATAATAACATAAATTAGTCCTTAATTGTTCGATGTAAAAATGTGTATTTTTGACACAATGGCTGATAATCAAAGTTTTTAGGATGTATAAAAAACGAACGACAAGAAGATCGGCTTAGTAGTTTTTGAGTAATTTTTGTCACCGACTTTAGAAATGGAATTTTGAGAAAAATGCGTTTCAACTTTACTTTACACGTTTTTTTAATTTACATTAATTGATCTTTTCGGGACCCATAAAACCGATTCTGAAATATCTATTTGTTGTCTTGTCTTTTATTTACGTATGCGTGTGCCACAATTTACATTACAATTTTTTAATTTAATTTACAAAGCCAATATGTTAATCAGTTTTATTAGGATCGACTTTACATTTTAGTATTTTAGATAGCACCTCTCGCCAACGTTAACATCCTATGTATCTTGGCGAGTCTTTGAAAATATCCAGTCAATGAACATTTTATGAAGAAAAATTGCATGTCTCAATCTGGATTTAAGCTCACGGCATCTGTGCTACATTGGACGAATTCTTCAGAAAGTGTTGCAATTGTTTTTCCACACTTGCAGAAAACTCATCTGACTGCAACAACAAAAAATCAAAATTGAAATTCTAAACTGTATAGATATTGATCTTGGTCGTAATTTGTGAAACTTTCCTCGATGACATCGCTTCATTTAACCTTTGTAACTATTGCACATACTGGAGCGTCAGGGACTGAATCTGTGGTGGCGTATACATCTTAGTGAGACATAACTTCGTACATTGTCATATTGCCAAAATTAAAACACACTCTCTCGAAAACGTGAACGTTGTCGTCGTAAAATCAAAAGGCAGCATTCGAAGCTCCTCGGTGTAAATACTTTAATACACGCAGCATTACAAGGACGACATACTGACTTCGAAATTAATCAAAATCTTGCCCTATTTAAAATATCAAATGGTTACAAATTCGCCCGCGAAACTACGAAAACCGAATACACAAAATCTCAACTATCCATATCTGCGTGACACCGCAAAATCCATCGGTTCACAACAATCATCAGCGAAGCCAGTGATATAACGATTCCACGTATTCCAATAATGAAGCTATCATCAAACAAACAAAACTGATCCAACAGTACAGTTTTGTAAACCACTTATTAAGGATGCTGCTTTCAAAAAACAAGTGGAAAGAGTCATGATCATGTCATTTGCGCCCCTTCGCAGTAACTTCAACAATAATACATATTACCAGCGCCAAAGCTTAGAGCTACTCTCCTACTCTCACTACATACATTAACTGCTGGTCTTAGACATCGTATCGAGGACTCCGTTGATATAAGTGTTACCCAACTGAGATGCATGCTGCAACTAAACACAGACACCTCTACTTTCTGAGCTCATTAGAATACGGCCACTGGAGTCCTCCAAAATAAACACCAAAATTGAAAAGCAACAAAGAGATTGTCGTATTTATCTTACTTTATACTTTATGTCTTCCCTAAAAGGTTTTTTTTTATTACCTCATCATTTCTCTTAAACCTTCCCTAAATTCACACGCTTCCACCTCAACAATATTTGAAAACTATTATATGTTTATTAAATTATTTTATAAATAATGACTTACGCGATTTATTGGCTAATATAAAGGATTTATAAGAAATAAAATATGATTATAATAATAATAATATAAAATATTTCTTCAATACTTTCAGGAAATAAATCGTAGCAACAGGAGAATCATCAAGCAGACCTTTACTTCCGATATTTTAGAAATAACCGACCCACATGCCAGTGGTATTATCTATTCTAATGGCATACAGCCGTCACAGAAAACCGTAGATCCTGAAACGGACGACTGGGATACAATTTTTGATGATAACGGTGACTGCCTGGATCCAAAATTAATTGATGAACTGACCGCAGCCGTTGGCAAAGTTAAAATAGAGAAGCCAAAATCCGATTACAATGTATATACATTTTATATTTCTTATATTCATTTTTATTCTAATAGTTAATTATTTCAAGTTATATCACGCTAAACACGCGCTTCTAAATGCCGAAGAATTTCCACACGTTCTTGAAATATCAAACTTTCCAACCGAATTTAAAACCCAAGATCTTCTTATGATATTCACTGCATACAAAGAGTCCGGATTTGATGTCAAGTGGGTAGATGACACACATGCTCTAGCCGTTTTCAGCAGTTCAAAAATTGGTAAATTCTATGGAACAACGCTTTTAAATAAAAAAATAATAATATACTTTTTTTTTAATATAGCTGCTGAAGTACTTTCACTCAATCACCCATTTGTACAATTACGTCCGCTCACTGATGCCACAATTGAGTCTCGCGCCAAGGCTAAGAAATGTTCCAGTTCACTTCAGCCATTCCGTCAGCGGCCGGAAACATGTGCAGCACTAGCTCGTCGATTAGTAACCGGTGCGCTTGGTGTTCGTCTAAGCACAGCCCGCGAGGAATTAGAAAACGAACGGCGAGTCCTACGTGAAGCCAAAGGTTTTTTACAATACATGTGCCTTTAAATAAATAATATATACAACATTATTCTTTTAGAGCGAAAATTACTAGCAGCAAAACAAAGAGAAGAAGCCTGGGAAAGCTAAGCTCGACGGATTCTTCCCAAATGGGTCTTATTTATATAAGATTTTTGAAAAATCTTGAAATTACAAATCATCTCAATACATTTACATACAAACACAATCAACAATACCTATCGAGTAGAATCACTGAAGGGCTCCTAATGTGCAATTGTATACTCCAGACTATATTATATTATATTAACGTGTTTATTAAATTTTGAAATATAATGATAATATATTTATTAAATCAATTTTGTTTTCCTAACTCAATTGTGTGAATCTATTAAAACACAGAATTAATTAACTTCAACACATTTACACGTCGTTTATTATAATGGATCCATCAAAATCAATCAATTGAACCGCCTTTTGGTCTTCGTCATCTATCTGATACTGCATCTCTTGTAGATTATCGACATCATCGTCCGATAGTTCATTATCATCCTTTTCTGACTTTGATGCGGACAGAATTGTCATTACATCCTTGTAAAGTCTTTCGGTGGCAATGTATGTAGATCCAGTACCGTCTGATGTCTCCTTGCTGGATAATTCGAATTTCGAAGATTTCGCCAATTTGCTGGCTTGGCGTTCGTGTGTGTTTCTGTGTGCTTTCAAATGATGAGACTTAGTGAATCGTTTCCCGCACTTCTCGCAACTAAAATAAATTCAAATCAAATAAAACATTTTGTTTTATCAAAAAGCTCAAAGAAAACTTACTGGTACTTCTTCTCGCCAGTATGTGTCAAATTATGACTGGATAATACATGAGAATAAGCAAATGATTTTCCGCATGTTGTACACGTATACGGACGCTCACCAGTATGAGTTCTAAAATAATTGTGTTTGAATTAATAAATAAAAAAGAAACATTATTATAAATTATACCTTTCATGCTTAATTCGGCTTCCGAAATCTGAAAACTTACGGTCGCAATGTTTGCACGCATAAGGTTTTTGCCCAGTATGTGTTCTCATGTGACGACTTAGCTCGAAATTAATAACAAAGGCCTTTCCGCAAATGCTGAAAATATAATAATATTGGATTATTTGAATATACGCAAAAAAAAAACTTATCAAATAAACGTACGTGCACTCAAATGGCTTTTCGTTTCGGTGGCGACGCATGTGACTGTCCAGGGCATGCTGGTATTTGTAGGTATTACCGCAGATTTGACAGATTTTCAGAGGTTTTGGTTCGTTAAACGTTCGCTTAATTCGAATAAGCTGTGTTCCATCTGGATTCGTATGCACGGTCCTAGTTTCAATAGCATTCGGGAATGTGGGTACTTGTGCCTGTTGTCTAGCCTTGTTAGCCTTCACCGGTTTAATATTCAACATGTCGGTATTCGTAGCTTCTACAATATTTTTAGTATCAACCGGTACTTGATTTTTTGGTTCTCGTGGTTTACGGGTTGTCTCTTTTTTGATCTGTGGAGGCACAAAAGAGTCCTGGATATACATACAGTAAATATTTAATTATTTTGTTTTTAATTATAATATACACAAAAATATACCGAATCAGCCGTATTTTCTAAATGATCTTCGACAATTAGATAGCGTTCATCCAAATACTCGGAATCTTGTGGTTCCAGTTCTTCGTCTGCGATTGGATCTTGAATACTCTCTTCTTCGTCATCAAGGTGGTGTTCACTTTCCATTTCGTCCATTCTGATACTAGACATTATACTGCCTGTGTCCTCGTACTCTTCGTGATCAGATTCAGGTTCATTTTTGACAATGGCTGGAATTTTTTTAACTTTAAGGCCAGGTGGAGCACGAAACTTATACAGACTCTCCGTGTTTTTTTCGGGTCGAGGTTCCTCAGATTTTGCTACTGCTGACGAATCATTGAATGACTGTAAAATTGCTTCGGAACTTTCGCAGTTTGTACGAAAACGGTAGGCTATTTCCAAATCAAGGATGCATCTATTGCATATCTGTTCCGGCAGATTCATTCCACGTCGAATCTAAACAAAATGCATAAAAATTTAGTGGTTTCAGATTGTTACTAATGATTCGGTATGATTACTTACCACAATTGCCGAACATTGCATTATCTTTGAAGCTAAGGATGAGTGCTTGTTATCTTTCTCAAATATTGAGCGCATCTCTCCCTCTTGAAGACACACTCGACATATCAAATTCCATTCCATGTTAAATTCCATCGTATTCGTTGGAATTAGAATGCTTAATAATAGATTGCACTATAAATAAAATTCAATTACATACAAATTCGCAAATTGTTACCACTTTCTGTTTATTATTTTAATAAAAACAGTGTTTCGCCAGATTGGGGTTGCAGCTTGGCTTTTAGTCTTGTCGCCGTTTTGAAAAATGGCCGTCTTTGACACTACACGCGCGAGCTATGGCGGTATTTTAGTAGCTGTCATTCATTGGGACATTATCGTAAGGTTGGCTACACTAGTGGAGTAAGATTAAATGCAAGTGATGAACCCAGCAAGCGTTGGCGATGTATTCATGATCGATTTTTTAAATAGTTAATTCTTACAAACATTGAATTATATTGGAAAATAGCAACAATTTTTTAATCTAATTTGAAAGTTCAGAACCAGCAGGTAGCTGGCATATAGCATATACAGTTCTGTTTTGAATATGCAATTATAGATTTTTTATATAACAAAATTAAACTGGGTTGGGTTTTATACCTTGGTCTTTCATCCCGCCGACATTCCAATTATTTTTTTCAATTTCATGCAATGATGGACTTTCATTATACGAACATTTATTTTAAAAAAATGACTTTCGTACAATGGATCCACATCCCGTGGACCACCCCGCGGTATAATCTTTTGTACATCTAAATTTATGGTATTTCAATATTGACACCAACATTCACATTCATTTTGTATATGTGAGAATACTGCATTAAAAATATCCATTTGGACATATTTTTAAGGAAGAGTTCTGACATATTATGGCAGTATTCTAAAATTATATCTCACTAAATGTGTACTGACAAGACGTGTTTCGTCCTTTTCCCTCTTCGTTTTAATACTGTGTGTTTCTACCTCTCTCCCACTTTTTTGTCAGGCCGCAGACATGCCACTCTTGACTGTCCGTCAAAAATATGGCCAACCCAACACACAAAATCAAACGCATATATTTATCACAGATATTCACAGATAGCTAAATTTCGCGAACAAACCAATGAAGCATATTTTTGACAGCATTTGTGAAAGTGTGTGTAGTTTTGTTTTATCATTGAAAATGATTTTATTGGCGTGCATAATGAAAAATCGGTCACAAAAAAATGACGCATTCCGAATCGGCGTTTGGCGGTATTCGTCAAAGTTCGGGAGAATGGGCGGTATTTTTTTTATATAATTAGCTGCAAGGCATATGATTGGTAAGTTGTAAAGATCAAATGAGCTGTGAAATGTGCAAGCTGGTGGCATGTTACAGTCATCAGTTGTATTGCATAGACGTAAATAATATAGCAGTGGCAATTCTATGTAAAATTGCAGAATAAACGTGCGAAATGTAAAATCTAAGATTCGGCATACCCATTTTCAATGGTCCCCCTCTAATAAAAATCGAATGGTTTGATATTATTTAAATATTATAAATGTTTATTTAAAGTAGCCCCTTTCCGAGTCGATACAACGTTGACAGCAATTCAAAAGGGATTGAAATGAGTTTTTATGGTAATTCACCGGAATAGCCTTCAGAGTTCGCGTCACGGCCGCCTTTATTGTATCCACATCATCAAAATAGCATCCTTTCAGATGCATTTTTAGTTTTGGGAATAAGAAAAAGTCGCATGTAGCCAAATCAGGCGAGTACGGTTGGTGGCCAACCAGAGAAACATGTTTTTATGGCAAATAATCGCGCACAGGAATTTCATTATTGTGAAGCAAAATCCAACTCCCGCGATCATGGTATTCAGGTTGCACACGGGTGATTCTGACTAATATACGCTTCCGAACATAATGATAAAAGAAGGTATTAACCGTCTGGCCAGGTGGAACGAAGTCTTGGTGGACAATACCCTTGATATCGTAAAACAAAATGAGCATTGTCTTCACTTTTGAATTCTCGCACTTTTCTCGGTCTGGCCTCTCCTTCTGACAACCATTCGGCACTTTGTCGCTTTGTTTCTGGGTCGTATTGGAAGCATCCTTCTCGTCTCAAGTTACAATTAATTTCAGCCAGTTGGAATTACTTTCAACGGTGCTAATAACGTCTCTTGAATGATCCACTCGATTGTATTTTTAATGATTTTTTCTAACATTTTGCAAATATTTTTTTTTTAAAAAAGGTTCTCTAAGGTTGGTAGAGAAAGGCTTTCCAACGTTTATAAATGTGTGAAGATGGCGCTACGTGAAGCAAAATTATGATTCGAGTCTTATGAGAGTTTGATCGTACTGTTTATAGCCGAACCACGCTGCTAAACGCATGGCCTGATATGCGGAGCTTCCGAAGGCTCTGTCTCTTATATTCTTATATTCTAGACATGTTGTACTATGTTAGTTATCGATTTTTGATTTTTTTTAAACCTACCTAACCCATAAATCTTTATATACAAATATTTCGTAATATTATCGGGATTTTATATATAGTATGTCATTTTGTCGCAATTCGCCGCCCGATGCAATCGAAAAGTTCGTGATAACCTCTCTGAGGATGAGAATGCAAGTGTGGCGATGGTTTTTAAGGACTTGCAACGAGGATTTGTGCAAACTCAACTTGAAATCAACACGAAAGAAATAATTAGCTTATCCAAAAACAGTTAGGGTTGTTCATAAAATTTATTGTAACTGGAGACTAGATAAATTGCTGAAATGTATGGCTGTCTGGAAGTCACCCGGAGGACCGAAAACTCGAAAAATGAGTAAACTCCATTAAGGTTTTGATTCGAAGTTACCTTGGAGTCTACAGAGTTTACAAAGAATACAAAGATATTATTGCTTGTTGCTCATAATTCTTATTTCTACCAAGATATCATATCTACCTAAGTGACCTGTTATCTATAGAAATTATTTGAAAATATGGTTAATTTCACCCAAAATGTATTTTGATAAAATCATTAATTTTGTGTCCAATGCGGTAGAAGGTGTCCTAACAATACATAAGTGTAATCCGAATATACTCGTTTATTAACGTAATTATATCAAAGTTGTTGCATTAAATTGAATAACTTATATACAGTAAAAATACATACATACATATTTACTCAAAAATGTGACCATCGATATACCTATAAAATACCTGTTAGGTCAACATGAAAAAGAGCGTAAAAGAGTGAATACAACATTTGCACCTGATAAAAATGTGTATAAAAGGAAAGTATTTTGTGGAGTAAGGCACAGTTATTTACTTGTCTTTCAATCAGCAACAACTATAACAAACACAAAATGGCATTCAAGGTATAAAATTTAATATTTTTGAAAACGCATTCATTTGCTTTGTAACTTAAAAACAAATAATTAAATTATTATGTTTATAGGTTTTGTCTTTCTGCGCACTCGTCGCCGTTGCCCGTGCCGGTATTCTGGCTCCTGCTCCATTGGCGTACGCCAACCATGGAGTTGCCTACCAGCATGCCGCTCCTTTGGCCTACAGTGCACCAGTTGCCATTGCTAAGGTACATGAGGAATACGATGCTCATCCACAGTACTCCTACTCGTACGATATCCAAGATGGTCTGACCGGAGACTCCAAGAGCCAGCACGAATCTCGCGACGG
>JANSTU010000685.1:0-19351 GCA_027564075.1 Bolitophila hybrida
TATCACGCTTAGGGAAAACAACCCTTGGGAATGGCGGATTCTACACTATGTCAAACACCTCTTGTATCACGCTTAGGAGAACAACCCTTGGGAATGGCGGATTCTACACTGGTTTTCAACTTTTTTTCTAATTGCCTCAAATTAGTTTTCCACATAACTCCCACAAATGATGTCCGATTTCAATATATTTTTTTTAAATGATAGGTATTTACAATACCTTACAATACCCTTCATTTTATATTTCATCCCCTCGACTTTCACCCTTAATACAATTTTTTACCCCTAACACCCACAAGGGGTGTCTTTCTTTAATTTATTTGTTTTCAAGTTATAGGTATTTGCAATACCTTTCTTTTGATACCAAACACATCTCACCCTCAAAAAAAACTATGTTTTTCATTACTTTTTGTACTTTAAACTGTCACCACGGCTGTCTGCGGCAACTCTTTACCTTTAATTATTGACTATCAGATATTTTTTAACCCTTCCATCCCCTTCCCTATAAAAACATACAAATGACCTTTTTACCCCTATCTCCCTTAAGGGTTAACCAATTTTATTTTATTTTTCAAATCATAGGTATTTTTAATACCTTTCATTTGATACCTTACACCCTTTGTACCTACCCCTCCAACCCCTAAAAACGACTTTTACTGTTTTTTTAAAACTTTGATGCCCTTTCACCCTTAAGGGTTTCATTTCCCCCAAATATTTTTTTCTGTTTTGGGTTCAGAAAAATAAGGGGCTGAATGAAGTACAGGATAGCCAAAATGAGTGCGCATTGTAGAATCTTATAAACTATAAAACACGTAACCTCAGAAAATCGTTCACACTGAAATGTTTAAGCTCCAAACTGCTTAACATTTGTATATACATAGAAACATTAACTCAAGATAATGTTACCTCGGAATTATCCTTAACAGTGTATTTTATATGATTTTATATTAACAAAAATTAGTGCGCAACCAGTTAACTGTACACAGTACACAGTACACTGTAAATATTATTTTTACTTAGATTTTTTGCAAAATAATTCCGAGGTTGCATGTTTCATATGTTCCGTGTTTGCATCCTATGTTACGTAATTCCTACGTTTCGTGTTTCATACGTAAGGTTACATTCTACAGCGCTTTAAAAGAATAATAATAAAATTCAAAAATCCAAGTCAATCCATCGAGTAGTTCTTGAGGGTTGTACGACAATTCGTCGAATATCAATTCGTCCGAAAACAATTCGTCGAAAAATAACAAAACACAAAATAACATAAAAGAACAATAAAAAGAACACAAAAAAAAACAAAAATATGTTTTCGACGAATTGTTTTTTGACGAATAGTTTTTCGTTTTTGAATTTCATTCATTTAATTTCGTTAGGTGTTTTTTTTTCTCAAAAAACTTTGTTAAAGTCGTTTCGTGTTTTCGGGCAGAAATTCCTTTTATTATCGCTGATAACAATATTAACATTATCATTGGTTAGTTTTGTATATATGTTACTATTTAATTCATATTGCCTTTTTTGTTGTTGTTTTTTTTATTTGAGAGGTGAATTTAATCCTCGGTAATGAATTCTTGCCATAACGACACGAATTCACTTGAGAAGGATCCATGCCGTCAAAATGCATCTGAAGAAGAGACATATCGAACAACTAAAGATATGAATAAAAAATGTTCCTGTTCCTACAGTACCATTTTTTTTATAAAGACGATCATAAAAACCTTCAAACGGTACCCCCAAATGAAACAAAATAATGTTTAAAATCAAAACAAAAAGCATTTGTTGTAATTTAAAAAAAAAAACTATTGTCAAAGCAAACACAAAATACATAACACAATACAATTAACAGCAAATATATATAAAATGCCTGAGCCAGTATACATTTTTTTCTATACATCAATGTCTAATGTTCTAAAAAATTATGTTATTGATATTTTCTTACGGTTGACATTTAATTTGTATGTTTTTTATAGGTTTTAGAACGCAACCCAAAATGTTGATATATATGTAGAGATTTCTTATATGGCTTTTACCAACACATATGTAAAATTTAACGCGGCGCTAGCTTTATGTCTTGTGTTTTTTTGTGTGTTTTTTGCGAGAGGGAGAAAAATCATACAATTTTTGCATGTGTACGAGTGAAATGCAGTAAATTGTTCGTGTTGTGTACTGGTGGTAAGGCATTAGGGGTAGATTCGTTAAATACTATTCACTTGCTATATATAGTACAACCCATCAATAAATAATCAAATTAAAGATATATTTAACATAATTATCAATTTAAAAAAAAACTTAATTATTGAGATTTGTACGTCAAGTAGTGAGACACATTTGCCTTTTAATATGTTTCTAACTAGGACGGGTGTGGAAAACATTCAAAATGGCAATTGATAGTTTAAGACCTATCCACTTAGACCAAAAACAAAAAAATTTAAAACACCCCTACGTAATTGTTGGAAGCAGTTCAAATGTAATTAGGGTGTGTGTTTTAAAAAGCAAAAATGATGTACCTTTTTAAAATTTGATAACCCAGATCTGTAAAAACGTTTGAACTGCTTCCAACCCTAGGGTGGGGCTGCTATCGGCGTCCTATTATCTGTTCTTCTTAGTGCTCTCTAGGCCTTTACCTACCATTTAGCACCATTTTTGTCCACCACCCGTCATACTCCCATATTTAAGGGATGTCGCTGGTGTTGTCTACCAGTCCTACGTTGAACAACCCACGTTACATAATAACACCATGTTAAACTGTATTTCGTTAACGCGAGCAGATACAAACTTTAACGATTTTTTTAATTTATTTAACTAATTATGTTAATAAGGGTATTAAATCATTTTAGTATTATTATTATTTACAAGCTGATATTTAAAATAATTTAGACAATATTAAAGTATTTAAAGTCCGAAATTAACAACATTTTTTATTGTAATCAGCGATTTCTTATTTAGGAAACATTTTGAACCTACCGAAGTGTAAAAAATCAGTTTGGAAATCTGCCTGCGTAAATTGATTCACGATAATTCTAGACGTCGTCTCGTAGATATTCTTGGAAATTCTAATTTCTGGCTAAATAAATATTTTTCAGGTCTAATACCCGTATTATCCATAAATATCTTACTCCATCCACCTTCACCCTTTTATATTAAGCTTAATTTCATAATGAAATCAAGGCACAAATTCTGATTGGTTTTTATTGGCTGAACTTACAAACCTAGAAATTATATTTACCGTTTTCTATCACATATGGATACTACCTCAAACTCACCAACAGCGACGCCGCCACCAACGATGGACAATAGAACTACTGATCTGAGTTGTCACCTGATAAAAACAACAAATAAAACCAAATTGCAGAGTTATTTTTATAAACGGTATGTTTTATTTCATATATAATATGACGCAGCATAATCGTTTTCGCATATAATATATAGTAACATTTATAGTATAAATTCACTAAACAATATTGGTATTCTTCTCTCGATTTTGTGTTTGTGTGTGTGATTTTCACATCACATCTATCAAATAATATAATATAATGTATAAAAAGTCTATAAATACAATTTCGATGGTTCTTAAACGCTAAAAATATATAATATATATTTAATATTTATAATAATCCGCATTATAAGAAATTCACAATGTAATATATATAAAATCGAATTAAGTTTTTTGTTTTAATTTAATATTATATATTAGAGACGAAAAAAGCTCTTATCGACTAATGACTTCGAGGTTTGCGCCTTATGTGCTTAACGATCAATGTATATGTGCGTCTGCGCTGACGCGTGATTGCGGAAGCTTTGCGCATGTGGGGATGCGCTCGACAAAGCTTCCCAAACAACTTTGGTTTATCTCCAGCACTTTCGTTTTCTCGTACGTTGAATCTGTTGTTCTAAAAAATACGCTGTACAATGTTGTTGTTTTCCCGTGCACACGATAGTTTACTTGTCTTGGGCACAAGAACTAGCGCCAGGCTAGTCGCGCCAAGACGTGTTCACGACCTACGTGGCACGGTTATTTGGATTTCATCTGAGTGTATACTATTTTAAAATAGATCCTATATGAAGCTTAGCCTAAGTGTATATACAGGTTTTAAGTATCGCTAATAAATGCATAATAATATATATATATATATATATATATATATATTCTGCGCTATTGTATGCATCCGTTAGACGGCCACGATTTTGCTGGGGTCTACTTTGACACGCAGGAATACAGTGTCGTCCTTGACGAATGATCGTCGACCGAGTAGCTCGTGCGCAATGAAACGCGGGAAACCAAAGCCCAACGAATCGGGTTCATGTGATGGTCGCTGGAAATTTGTCCACGATGGATCGGGCACAAACGATTCAGCTACGCCTCCCTGACCTCCATTTTGGGTGCCCTGCTCAAACAGTGTGAAAGTGATGGAATGCGAGAAGGGCCACTTTAGCAGAGCATCGTAGTCACCGGGCAACACTTTAATGTACACGGACACATGAGAGTTCTCGCCAGGTCCGTTTCCATTCAAGAACATGGATGCCTGCAGCTTGTAGCCATACTGACTTGTATAGAAAGGTGGTGAAACCAGCTCCAGACCTTCTTTAGTCTTGGCCTCGGCCATTTTAGCTGACCAGTCGGTGACCTTCCACAAGAGCGTGCCAGTGTAGTTGGTGCTAAGTTTTGCAACGGCTCCCTTAAGCATTTGGATTTGTTGACCCTGACGTCCGGCCATTGATACCATCAGTGACAAATGCGAGGCGGTATTTGCCTCCAAGTGCGAGTCAATCATGTGACGTGGTCCCTTAAAGCGACAGCCGGCTTCCTTGAATGTGCACGGGATCGCCAGAGCTTTACATTCGTCACGCAAATGTGCATCCAGATCAGCACGTGGAATCGGTGCAATATCACAACGTTGCGGACATGGAATTGGACTGCGAGGACAAGAGGCTCCGTGAACGGCAAGTGTGTCGGCAGAGAACTCACGGCTACAGTGAGGACAACGACGCAGACGCTTGGCACAGTCTTTGGCACGATGAATTGACATACGACCACGCAACAAGCGAGCTCCGCACTTTGCCTCACAGTAGATAGGTTCTTGATTGCATGTGCCCGTGTGATCCTCTAGACCCTGGCCCGAGAATTCGGTGTTGCAGTACTCGCAGTTGGCACGACGCTGGGTGCATGTGAACGAAATGTGGTCGGTCATCATGACTCGTGGAATCTGGGCTCCACACTTGTTTGGACATGCAGCGGCATCATGTTTGCAAGCATTTAAGTGACCCTGGAATCAGAAGAAAGAAATCGTGAGTTAGTTGAGTTATTAAACAGAAATCTCACGGATAATTGTATGAGTTGAATCTTATGTTGTGTATAAGATTCAAAATCGTTTAGCGCATTTTTCCAGCATGGATCAAAAAATAATAATTATGTTTCAATAGGGAAGACGAAACGAATATTGT
Source organism: Bolitophila hybrida (assembly GCA_027564075.1). NCBI lineage: Eukaryota > Metazoa > Arthropoda > Insecta > Diptera > Mycetophilidae > Bolitophila > Bolitophila hybrida. Next base: position 5,440 of record JANSTU010000685.1, read on the forward strand.
GGAGATCTATTTGTAAAGTCCAGCAAAGTGCAAAGTCTTGTTGTGTTATAAGTCTTGTTTATAGATGTGATGCGAAAGCGTGAGACCGACATGCAATTAGCGGGTGCGCACACGACGGAATTCGCGTAAAGCGGATGGTTAGACGATGCGGCATTTCCGGCGTGCGCGCGCTATTCACGATGTGCACCTTGGAATGTGGTCATTATTTTTGAAGTGGAGAGTGAGCTCTCATGATCATTGAAATCTGCAGAAATAAACTGTAATTGAAAGGAACAACTAGCAACAGTTTTTCGATGGTATTGTAACGACCATATTTTATGATAATTTAATTAAATGCATAAATATTATAAACGACGCATGCAAAATGTATACCCTGTATTATAAATTAGCGTCATAATGAATATGTTATTTTTTAGTTTAAAATAAACACTTGAGATGGACCATTAAATCACAAAACATATATAAAAAAACAGTCATAAACCACCAAAGAAGACAAGCGCATAAAAACACAATCCTTCATACAAAATGTATATTAAACCGAGGTCGAAACTCGCTACTTAAATATAATTTAAATATCAGCGCAGCGATACTAACACTCTCATTAATAATTTAAGAGTTTTTTTCTTTTCAATGTTTGCCAACCATTTTTCTGCCAAGCTCATCATATACAACACATTAAACGCGTACAATTTCATTAATTTCTCAATTATCCATTGTATAATTGCGTAGAGGCCACGAGAAATCACGCGCAGAATTAAACAATTAGCCGCATTTTAGTGAAATATATAGTAATGTACAAATAGTTTTTATAATGTGATTTTTTTAATGTGTGCGCATAGTGAAGGAATTATGAGTTGAGAGCGCGAACGCCCTAAGACGGGTAATCTTGTGGCGTGAAGAATAACAGATGTTGACCGAACGGGATGCCGCCGACATACAATTAAAAGTGTGTGTGTATAACATATTTATAATATACAAAACAGACAGTTTTTTGATTGAGATGATAGACTCCTCTTCTTTAGCATTGACATATGATATTTTTTTGATTCTATGCTAGTGGCAGATAAAGTTTTGGATAGAATATTTTTTTTTAATTAACACTTATTTGTTTCCTTTAAATTAACAAATGATCACAGCGACACCGATTCAATATTCAAAACACCAGAATATCGTCTCAGCTATTTCTATAAAGATAACATTGCACAGCCGCATAGGAAACTATGCGCAAACCCACGCGCACCTGATTTGCTGTTGTTCGATTTCTAACACTTGCGGCGACGACGAAACGACACACGTTCAGGTGAGAATATAGGCAATAATATTAAATTTATGGATATTGAGTTGTGAATGGAATTTAATAATTTTAGGTGCTAGTGTGAGTTTATTTGACTATGTTTTTGATATGGGGTCATTACGTTCAAAGAGGGGCAAGAGCCTTCAATTAAAACGAACACGCGCTCGCTCAAAAGTCGTGGGCAGTCGCGCATACATATATTATAGCGTCTTTACAATGTATATTATAAACGATCAGTCCAACACTATACATTTTTTTTGTAAATGTATTAATAATATAGCTATGCGAATTTAGCACGTCATATCTGCGTGAATGGTGTCGAGCGAGCGCAGCGGTTTGGTGCCTTCTTTGGTGTTTTATGATTTAAACGCAATGCTCTGATTAACGTTCTACTTGCAGCAGTTCCAGTTCAAATCCAAGGCGCCGCAATGACGCTGATTTTGTGTGTGCGTTTAGCTGGTGTGTTTGTGTAAAACACATGTACTTTGTTTGATGGGATTATATAGGCAGACGAAAAGTGTGGCTGTCAAAACTGGCGCGCTCATTTGATGGAAGTGCGATATAATACTATATACATGAGACATGTGATGTCTGTGTTGGAAGTGGCTATATACATTTTAATTGTTTTGAAGTGGATGATATTTTTTTTTTTATATTATTTTAAAAATATTCTTTAGAGTTCTCCAAATTTTAAAATAGATAAGCAGTTTGTAATTGTTTAATTCTGCACGGTAAGAATTTTATATTAAGAATAATAATGGAATTAGGAAATATTATCCTAAAATAAGAAAGCATTTCTTGATTTTAGTAAATGTATTAAACATAAATAGAAATCAATTAATGCATGTATCAAGCTAATTTATACTGAATATTATTGAATAATGGTGGTTTTGGTTTGGTTTTCAGTAAATGTTAGTATGATATAAGCATAATTTACACCCACATTTACTAAAAATTAGTAAATGTTGATGAGCTTTTTAGCACATCCTGGTTATGAATTACGACTACATTTTAAAATTTTCAGTGAGTAATTTCAACGCATTATTTTGCCACATTTACAGACTTTTTACTTTACTTTTATTTCCTAAATTTCAGTAAATGTTGGTGAGATTTATGCGCATTATTTGTTATTTGCATTTACTAAAAATCTGTAAATATTGGTGTGAATTAATCAACCTTAGAATGAATTATGAAAGTTTTTCTTGCTTTCGAATAATTGTTAATTTACTAAATTCAAACGTTTTTTCTAAAATCAAGTAAATTTTTGGTTGGCGCCAAATTGAAAGGCTATTTTCTTGATATAGGCCAATAATTTTTTTCGTTCCGTGTGATACTCGTCAAATAGGTAGCAGAGAATGTATAATTTAATGAAGATTTACATTCAAGTTATTAATTAAAAAATGATATTGTTTGGTTTTATAATTACCTTGAGTTTTCTGAGTTCGTCCGACCACTTGCAGCCCTGTTTATGGTGAATGCAAAACACTAATGATCCCATGATGGCTTTTTCGGATTCAGGGTCGGGATAGATCTAAAAGTAAAAAAATATATAAGTAAACATTAAAAAGAAAATTAGGATATGAAAAAAAAATGTAAAATCTAGTAATTTTTATATATTTTTTCATTTTCGAAATCTGTATAGTGGGAAGCTTACATTTACTCTTACAAAACTTTCTTCCAAAATCCCAAAAAAATCACCCACAAATGCTGTCGCCACTCAATCCAAAACTCAACTGAACCATTCTATACACAAGAAAATTTCAAAATATTTGCTGACAATCAGTATCAACATATAAAATATGTGTCATATATATACGGATAAGAATTTCAAACACGAACACATTATAACATATATAATCTGCATACACACACAGAGATAAACAACAGTGTGGTTAATTTGCATTTTAAATTTAAGTGCCTTGGTAGGGGTCATAAACGAGCTGGCCGGCAGTTTCGTGTATATGTATTCATTCGTTTGACTCATTCGGTTGATCACTGAACTGTCACTGTTCACTCACAAAATGCAATTACAAATTAAAATCAATTGGTCGTCATCGCGTGTGCGCCAGATGCGATTTGAGCCTAGTTATCAAATCACTTGCACTAAATAAGCGACAATCAAAGAATTTTTCGTCTTTATTTTTTTTTATTATGTAATATATGTGAAACAATAAAAAGGGTCAATTCAAAGGTCAGCGGAAACTGATTGCTATGCGCGTACGAATGTATATAATATACTTGCGCACCGGATGTCTCGAGCACACGGCGGCAAAGAGCGCGGGACATAGACGCAACTGAATAACAATCTTTTTTTAGTACATTCTACATATCTTTATTTATATAAATGTTTGTATATTATTGTATTGAGAAAATAAACTTGTTGAATTGGCGTTTTTTTAAAGTTTGAATGTATGTGTGTTGCGGTCGGTGTTATTGACTCAGGAATGGGTGTCATCTTTCTATATATATGTAATATTTGTATATATTTATATAAGAAATTAATTCCGCGTGTGAGAACGAAATATATTTTATGCTTTTTTGTTCCTTTTTGAAAAGGCAATACACTCATTTATACACGAAATTGAGCATGCAAAGAGAAATGAATACGTGTATTCTGAGAAATTATGGCAAAGGTAAGTACGGATCATGGCTGTAGATTTCTTGGGAATAGACACCAATGATTGGATTTACTGCTAAGTTGCATCAATTCAAGTGGAATTCTATATAGGCAATAATGTTTGCTATCGTGGTGTGTATGTATTACAGTAAAAATAGCTTCAAATTTATGTTGTCATACACAATTTTTAATGTAATTTTTGCCGAGATAAATTGTCGCGATCCCATAAAACTTCCATAAGAATTCCATATGAAATAGCTTTGTTTGAGAATTAAAAAAAAAAAAAAAAATAATTACATATAATCTCAATCTAGATAAACCAACAAACAGTATAATCTATAATTTAGGGTATTGCGTCATTTCTAAGTTTAAAATATCCAATCACTCTCACTAAAGTTCAAGTGAATGAAGCCTCATCGCCCATTGACGATCATTGCACGTTTGTAAAGAATAATTAATGGACAATATTATGCTCACTCATACAAATCTACAGAATGATCACAATATAATATATAGTATGTCATATAAACAATATATTATACAAAAAAAATGTTAGATCACATAATATACGAGTATATACAGTGCTCGCCAAGCAAGTCAATAAGACCGTCTAATTTAAATAACAATAGAACCGCTTTATTGTGGCTTGGCAGTTTTCAATTGCATACGATTATTTCAATTATTTACGGCATCATATTGTGAGACATGATCTGTCCCAAATGAAGTTCTAAAAAAGCGCTTGCGTGTGAAAAATAAATACATTGCTTAAGATATTGGCATAAGTTTGATTAGGATTAAAAAAATAATGATATTTGACTTGAAAAGTATTCTACATTCAATTACACGTATTTACAATAAAAACAATTGGCACCACTTTTAAGAAATTAAAATTTTGAGATGATAATTTTAAAAATGTCTTCTTCAACTTGAAAAGTGTTTTTTAGTGAAATCTTGATTGTTAAATGTAAGTACAGGCGTTGTTATGGTAACTTTATCATAAAAAATGAGCTTCCATAATACTTACATATAATTCGCACATTTCCTATACAGCTGCACAAATATTGCATGCTGTCTACGCTATGCTCATAAAACTGTTACAAATACCGCGCACACACATAATTTCACAATAATCATAATTTGTTCCGATTTTTTTTCCGAGCTTATCTGGCGTACTGACCTCAAAGTAAACTGTTGTTATATTCAAAAGAGTTTTTTTGTGTATATTGCTCTACGTTTACTATATGCCTTCGTATACCCATATATCTATATAGATAATATATAATAAACTTAAGTACTTAGAATACAATTTGTTCAGCACAGTCCACAGTGAATGTATATTTGAACAAATGCGCATATTTCCCAGAGATTTCTTATCATTCGGCTTGCGCGGCGCAATACACGCTTCTTTGCTTTGTGAGAATTATGGCACGTATATTGTAATATTGTTTTGCGTAGAAACTGCGTTGTTCTAACATAGATAGAAGTATGTGGTATATAGATAAGTACTTTTTAGAAGATTACGGCTTTTATAGATAGTTGAGCTCTTTTGTTTGAGTGTGTATGTGTATTTGTCACAAGACACAGCATGAATTCGTACTCATGTTTGATTCATAATCTCAACGCACATGTTTTGCATATGTTTCATCGCATTCCAGAGATAAATACACATTTTTTATGGTTCGAACATGATAATTAGACAAACACAAAATTCTTGAAAAATCACAGAAACCTTTTGCGAATAGTGCCTGTTTGCAGCTGTGTAGTTTTATGCGGTGCACCGGAAATGTCGCCTGATGCACCGATGACGAGGAAATGTATCGATTACAAATGAGGATAAATTTGATCAGTGCTGCGGCTGTATGCACACGTGCATTATTGTATATGTTTTTATGTGAATTCCTGAGCATTGGCATCCGGTATGTTTCGTGGTTAATTTTAATTGATTCAGTATTTTTCCGAAATAAGTTATTATAAAGTTTCATTATTTTATTATAACTTGATATTAAATTCTTCCAAAAATAAAACCTTTTCAAAAAAAGTGAACAACAAAAAAACAAACAAAAAATGTATGTTTTAATTTAAAAAAATGTTAATAACATATTGTATTTACTGATCATCACTATATTTTTTTCGAAAGCTTCCAAAGGTGTGTTAATCTTCCTCATAGTTTTACAAAATTTTACTACTTTAGTTTTTAATCCTCATTAAACGTTCGAATTATATTTTTATTAATACAATAATGTATAATACAAAAATATTGTATAAGTATCTGTAAGATTTGCCATTTTGACATGAAATTTCTAAATGGACAAAATAATTCGAAAACTGAGTTTTGGTTGAGGTTTGTTGATGACTCTTCAGAGGTAGATTGATACTCATTGTTTGGCCGATAACTCAACTCATCTCATCTTTTTGCACGAAAATTGAGTTTGCGCTCGAAACTAACTCGAAAAAATTGTTAACCAAATCTTATAACCTGTTTTCTGAAAAATCGTTTTTTTTTTACATTTTAAGAATAAACAATAAAGAACGTGCAAATAACTCATTTTGTTCATTTACTCTCTTTTGTAAAAAAACGTGTTTTTTTACCTCTAAAGAAAACTTAAGGGATATAGCGGCATATTTTGTATGTTTGTCTATAGTTTAAATTTTTAAAGACATTTTTTAAACAGTTTACATGAACTTTATGTTGCAATAATAAAATAATCCGTTGAACTCGCATTCAATTGAATGATTACTTAATGAGATGTGATGTTTTAAAACATACAAGTAAATCGTTTTCTAAACATCAAAACGAAATAAGCAATTTTTTCTTCTTACTTCACGAATAAATTGGAATTTCAGGAAGTAATTTCATAATTATGATATTTTTTTGATTTTAGTAAATGTATTAAAAATAATTAGATTTCAATTACTTGCATGTATTTACTACTAATATTCAGAGTAAATAATGGTGTAATGTAAACATATATTTGTATGAATTACACCATCATACTTTTTTTGAATAAATCAGTGTGATATAATTTTAACATTGAAATTAATTATGAGTGTTCATTGCTTTCGAATCATTGTTAATTTACTAAATTCAAGCGTTATTTTCTAAAATAAAGCAAATTGATAGGTTATTTTCTTGATGAATGCCAATTTTGCTTAGTGTTTTCGTTCCGTGTACGTATATCTTTAATGATCATTTAAATAATGTTAAATTGCTATCTACAAATTCGTTGCCTATCCCTCTTTTAAATATACAATTGCATGTAATATCGCACGTAAGATAGACACACCTAAAAATGTAAATTAAATTGCCTCCAAAAAGTGCAATATTTATAATTGAAAATCGTTGTTTCCGTATTGTGTTTACTCGTTAATCGCTCCAGCACTTTGTATTTGTGTGCGTTACGAGAATGAACAAACACTTTCGATTTGTCCGAGCGCGCGCGCTCTCATCAAACATAAACAAACCACACTTATATATGTATATATCATATATGTGGTTGCGATAAAGAAGTTAACGTATACACAAAAAAATCATTCACAGGCTCAAGATATAAAATTTAAAAAACCTATAGCTATAAAATTGAAAACAGAACACTTCAAGTGCTTGTAGTATAAAAGTTACTACAACTACTCGTACACATATAGATACAAGCGCATAATAATAAACAAACGTTATTTCGGTGCGATAATAACTTCCAATTGCATTTCGAGCCGAGTGCGTACGGTACTTTTTGTTTAACTATGTACACCCATATAAATATAATGCGCTTAATGCACCGCGTGTACGGTGATAAGGTTTTTACAGGCTGTACAACATATACTCGCATCGAGTACCTATACTAAAAATCGATTTTCGGGCTCGTGATGTCAACGTCCTCATAATCAAAGTGTGTTAATCATTTCTAAGATTTGTTTTGATACAATGCGGATTTAATAAATATATATATATATATATATATCGTCTTTGAATTGAAACGAGTTTCCGAGACTTTTTTTATCACTTAATCGGTGAGAAGTTCAGTGATCGGGTGTGTGTTTTGCACACAGTCGCGCGGTGTCTCTTTTGTGGGATTAGGATTATTCCAAATGCATTTGCATAATATCAAATGTACAAAAAACTGTAGTTGTTTCAATGTGGTGGTCTCAGAACATATATTTTTATTTTAAAATGTATAATAAACAATATATTTTTATTTTTTTTTTCAAAAACAGGTTGAAAAGTATTGGCTAAACTTACATCTATTTTTTATTATAATAATCTAAAAAATGTCCATAAAACGTATTATTCAAAAGATATAATTTTTCCTCTGTACCTTTTCTCTGCAAAACATATCCACCACCTGCGTACTCGCATTCCGTAACCGAAATCTACTCACACAAATATATACACACACACACTGGCATCGTCAACAAAATCCATTCTCATTCATGTCCTAACATGTTGCGCGAAAACAAGTTCTTTAGCAGCGACTAAGATACATACCAACACAAGACGTGTACATTTATATAGTAAACAAAATCTACAATATATACGATATGCATGTAAACCAGCCAGCCACACCGAGCAGCTGAAAGGTAAAAAAGCGCATTCGTATACAGACACACCAGAGAATTTGTATATATATATGTGTGTATATGTATATAATAATATTTATATAAATAAATATATTCAAGTATATAACTAGAGGAAAAAGAGAATTGAATTACACGCTTGGTAAATTGTACTACATTGAAGAGAGATGAAAACACACTCATACACAAGCAAATGCGAATAAGCAAATTCGAACTGTGCTTGTATTTCTGTGCAAAATATACAAAATACATAAATCCTTCTAGAAAACCCATACGAACACATATACGTACGCACCGGTACAATAATAATATTCACATAATGCTCGGACTCTCTATAAGATTGCACAAACGAATCACGTAGGCAGACGATACATCTTTCCTCTATCTTATGTACACATATATACAATATATTCGTTGATTATTTATTTACCTTTCTTTCCGACATTTCAGCAAATTTATAACGGATTGCAATGAATATTTCATTAGTTTTGTTTTCGTTGCTGATTAAATTCTTCGGTGTTTATGTGGTGCCTTAAAAGAATTCGGTAACGGAAAACACAAATAAACATATACTCGTCTTATCTTCAAGCTAAATCACGAGTACCACGAATTTCACTGATTTACTGAAGCTGTTGGAAAACAAATATTTTTGTTTGATTCAAGAAATCGAAAGATTTTTCAAATTTCTTCAGTGATGAAGATCCAGAGGAACAACCAGCAGTGCATTGGTCGTTTTATTGAATAATCTGTGTATGTGTTCAAAAGGAAGGGAATACTATAAATAAACGCGAGCATGCGTTTGTTTGTTTGTGTAGGTTTAAACATAAATTAAACTCATAAGAAGCGATCATGCAGAGATTTTATTTTGTTCAATTTTTTTCTTGAGATTTCGGTCTTTTTTACAATATCTTGTAATTAAACACGAACTGGGCTGGGCAGTACCTTTTTCTAAATTATTTAGAAAAATATGATCGTTGAAATGATCAATATAAATGATCTTGAATAAACGATAATATTGGAGTTGTCCTGGCAAATGATCAGTATAATTACTGATCGTTATGTAGTTATCATTAAATTTAAAATCAGATCTTTATTGATCACTAATGTTCAAATATTGAATAAGTAAAATGATCGAAATGATATAACAAACAATCATAAGGCTGACTCATAAGAATTTTCAGCTAAAAAAGCATCAATCAACCCATCGTATTGACTATATTTAATCAGTGATAAGTGATAACGATACAAAGTCGATACAAAAAATAATTTCGATTAAATAAGATTATTATTAATTATTCTTATTATTTCGATATATCAGTATAAAAACAAACAATAGAATTGCGACCATTTATGATGGATCTGTGATCACATACATAACGAGTGATTATTGTAATAATATGCAAATTATAAGAAATAAATCAGTAGTGTAAAAAACATAAAAAACACTCACAATCTGACTGATTTCTGTGATCGGTACATTCGAGGGTGGTGGAGACGGCGAATGCTGTTTATTACGTGGAGGTGCCGGTGGAGGTGTGATCGGGTGAACATTCACATTGCACTCCTTCGAGTTCCTGTTTGGCGATATTCTGGCCGGAAAGCTCAGTGTTTTCGTCCACTGTGACAGACTGCGTACCATTTTTGCGGTATATTTTGATCTGCGAATGTATATCCAATATTGCGATGCACACTAATTGATACAAATACACATACACACAATGATACACAATCACAATTAATAATATTTGGTAATCCACGCACTTGTACTTTAAAGATGATTGCGTACAATTATTTTATTTTTAAAACTTTAGTAAAATTCACTGTCTGTTGTTTACGGCACAATTATTCATAGGACACGCAAGCGAATTATATTTGAATGTATTGAATACTTGCGAAATAACTGTAAATTACGTCCGTTTGGTTCTGTAGTTAACGAGCAACTGAGTGTGGTTATTGCTTTTTGGTTTCATCATCGCACCAAGCTCCCAAAGTCGAACCAATCGTAGGCTCGTAGGTCGCAACGATGTAGAACGAAGCACAATGAAAGAGCGCGATCGAGAGAGGGGAAATGTGTTTGCTTTATGAAACGCACTTGGCCTGCTATGTCTCTGTCGCTCTCTTAACGGTCTCTCTGCAGCTAATTTTCCGACATATACTATATTTCAAATACACAAAAGTTATGCATTTACTGGATTCACGCATGCGTGTGTTTGCACTCCTTTCGACGAAGCACATATACTCATTTTTAGGCATAATAATGCATTTTTACAACATATGTTTATGTATGTGTGCGTATAACTTTTGTAGTGGGAGAACAGCTGTTAATATTATAATATAAATATACGTTCTTTTGTGTTGTGCAGACTGTGCCTTTATAATAATAATATGGTACGGTTTAAGGTCTGATTTTCAGAATATTTTGTAGTTAATGCTGTTTGGGTTTCACATAAATTTGATCAGTTCTTTATTGGTGGATTTTTTAACTAGTATAAAAAAACATTTAATTTATTTGTACAACTTGTCCATAATTACTGAATATTTCTTTTAATTAATAAACAATCTATACAAATAATGCAATTAATTATAATACATTTATTGAAGCGATGACGATACGCGAACTTTTGGGTGTGCGTATTTTGACAATTTAAAAAAAAATAAATTATATGCATATAATTTAGGTTTTTCTGAACACACAAGCGCAAGAATCACTTCACTTGTATTTATATAATAAAATTTGAGCCGAGAAATAATTCGTTCACAATATTATTAAAAAGAAAGTCTACTAAAAAAATTGTATTCGAATTATTTCGAATTACTGTTATATAGTTACATGGTTGCCAGATTATTATTTCGAATGGATGCCGTATAAAGAACCGAGATACATTTCTCAGTTGAATTTCGTATCCTGAACCAAGTTTTGGGTCAAGACCCGTTTTTCAGGTCCAAACTAGTTTTTCGGGTCCTGACCCGTTTATTAAGTCCCATTTTCGGGCCAAGACCAGTTTTTCAGGCCCGTACCAGTACCTATACATATAGTGAAATTGTTTCGTGTTTTAAAAAGCCAATCTGATGTTAATTTGTGTACATACAAAAGTCGTATAGTGTATTCTGAATGTTCCGCTAATGTCTGGATTCCCATATAAAATGTCTTTGCCTCATTTGTCTTTGCCGCATTTGTCTTTGCCTCACCTGTCTTGCCATATCTGTTTGTGGCTCAAAAGTCAACCCATCTAATTTATTACACTTATCTTAATTTTTGAATTGTTTTTGTAGCCAAATCAAAAATTAAAAACATATATTACTACTTTGTGTTGTTTTTTTATATATTTCGGAATAATTATGGTTAATAAATTTTATTTAATATAGAACTGAGTTCGAGTAAATTTGGATGAAAGATTTTATGTAATATATAAATGTTTTCGAGTAATTATTTTAATAAAAAACTATTTTGGCTGATAGATTTTAATTATTTTATAACAGAATTCGAGCTATATACTAATTAATTAATTAATTTACTCTCGGTTTTATCTATAGTCTGGTGTTTTCGTATAACATATGATGTTAAAATCTTGTTAAAATATAGTGGGCAAATTCAAAGCTTGTACTATATTAGAACTAGATTCTAGTAGAATACGAAAGCAATTCTTTAAGTGGTTTATATTTAGTATTTACTTTTTTATCTGATTGTTGTTCTTCTGTGTAAGTATTATATGTTTTGTTTTTTACTTTTAGTCTATATTTTTGCTAAAATATGGTTTGTCAGGCCGCATCCCCCAAAAAAGTTAAAATTGCATATCTCATAGGAAATTGACTCAGGATTTCCAAGCTGTGTTTTTTTTTACTATTTAAACACAAGTGTTATTTTCCTCATTCAAATTGATTTAAAAAGGACTTCATTTGCCTTTAATGAATTGCGTTTATTGCGCGAATCATCGCACCGCAACTATAACATGTAATACAAAATTTGTGTTTTGTATTCTATGGCACTAATTCTCTGTTATTGACTTATAAGGGGGTACCTTTACAGGGCCAGGCCAACGATTGTTTTATTAAAAAAACTAAGAGGCTAGATGTTGGACGGTATACTGCATTGTGGAATGAAATTGATATTAGAAGATATGTATTTCGGTGTTTGTTTCAGTGTATCAAAATCTCAAAAAACACAATTAAACCCTCAGATTTACTCTTATAAGCTCTATTACCTAGCCTTCGTTTAACAGGGTAATTTTAAAGCACATAACCTTAACAATTCTTATTAGGATTGGATACAACAAATAATAATCAGATTCAATCTCTTTTATCCTAAATATGGCTATTCACTAATACTGATTGTATATTACTTCGATTTGGAAGTGGTCGGAACTAAAATGTAACTATAAAGTAATTGAATATTTATTGTTCGAGAAGATATGCAAATGACAAATTACTTTTTTTAAATGTGTTTTTATTTATTTATTAATATAAATGCAAATTATATATTATAAAAAATGCTATCACTTTCCCCCTACAGCCAAACACACAAAATAAACATCAGTCAACAGTTCAAAATTACATTAACCGCATTTCAGCATACGGCGACAGATGTTTCTCTTGCAAGGCATAACAAACTACTATAGGTACACGTTTAATACTTGCACACATACACACTTACAAATAAACATAATATTTAAATATTATAATGAAATTGGATACTTTAAAATATATGTAAGTATATACTGTATATGTGTATAATATTTTCTCCGCAACTCGGGATGTCTTAAGATAACAATGCGTTTCGATCGTCTTGGCGAATAAAAGCGTTGAAGAAAATCGCCCCTTTCGAATATATATTATTATACTGTAAATAATTAATTATGGGTTTATGGTGCGATCTGGTTACCGGAGTGGTTATTATTGTTAGTATTAGATTTATTTATATATTTTTTGAAATGGGATGACGCAGATATATGAAATACTAGACAGAATTATATGTAAATAAGAATCCTTTTTATATTCATTTGTAACAGGTGAAGTTTATTGAGTGAAAGGGGTAAAGTTTAACTCAGTCGGGACAGTCCAATATTAGAGGATTTAGTTTTTTGTTTAAGGCACAGAGTGCCAAGAACATTCTCAGTCTATGTTCTTGGCATTACCTCAACAAGAGTCGTTTTAAATCTTCTTTCTGTGAAAATCTTAATTTTTTCTGTTCTCTTTCAGACTACGTTTTTGTAATCTTTGCAAAGTTTTATTTAAATTTTGATTATTTTTTTTTTTTTAATATCAACGGGAAAACCCCTACTGACCGTTTATTTATCAATGTTTATAAAAAAAATGCTCATCAATAAGTGAGGATGGAGTCGTTCCACCTATCAAATAGCGACTGCATACATCGTTTACATGTTTACAATATACTAGTTTACAAAATACATATAGTGGTGTAAATAAATAAACAA
>JANSTU010000696.1:0-19346 GCA_027564075.1 Bolitophila hybrida
GTTTACAACTAACGCTGCGTTATGCCAGATTTTACCCTGGTCACAGCCCCGCTATAGATGTTTACACATCAAAAAAAAATCGCCAAAAAGTTCGATTCTGTCGGCTCACGCGCTGGTTATACATTTTTTCGACGTAATTGAAGATTTGCGAACTTACTACAATTCCTATTTCGTTCATGACCATTATAAGGAAAGAATTTTCTGTATTCTATGTGATATTTCTCCTTAAAACGGTTATTTGGTATGGAAAATAATATTAAAGTGCATTATTTTGAATTTATTAATATCATTCCACTAAATATATTATAAGAAAAGATGTATTCACATAAATTTGAATTTAAAAGTAAAGTAAAATTCATTTCTTCTAAAAAAAAAAATTAAAAAAAATCATAATATCAAAAACTAAACAATTTGTTATTCGTTTCCATTCATACGCTCCATAATCTGCATGTTTTGCCCAATATTCATCTATAAACCGTTTAATTCACTTATACCCTCTACAATTCTACATACTCGAACTCAATATCACTCGTATGCACAGTGCATACACTCTCAACTTATCACATGCGCACACATCATTAGGTAACCCCGCAGTTCTGGCCATAATCCGTCAACATGCAAAGTAATACATAAAAGCACAATCTTCAATCTCTACCGACGACTACTTAAGGTTTTGTCGAGCGGGACTAAACCGTCATTCTCGGGTCGCGCATTTTATGAAAGGCGCACGCTTTCTTTAAATCTAGCTTTTTGTAAGTATTGTATATATATATATATATATATGTATTTTGCATGCTCAGTTAATCCGTACGTATATATGAGTACTTAAGTACACCCCTTCGCACGCATATATCTAAGCACGCAATCTTGGTATTTAATTTTAAGAGACGCATTTCCAAATTATGTTTAATCATGTTGTGCGGAATTTGAATGTTTCTTTATTGAGATATTTGTTTTGCCTTGTATACATAAATATTCACTCCAAAAAAACAGCGACACACAAACACACCAGATACGCTCATACAAAATGTATATTGCATAAAGTACATAAATTGTATATGAACATGGATTGTATAACATTATAGTATTCCCGATTTGCGATAAAAATGACTTGAATATGTACCCGGTTATATGTTGATACGCGCAAGGATATATATATACAGATCGCGGATGCGTATTCACTTAGCGCTCGCACCCGTCCATTCATGTAGAGAAAAATTGTATTCCACGCATCTATCATAAATTTATCAATAATCTAATGTGCTGCGAGAGATGAATCGAATAACGGTTTGGGAAATACACGTTTCTCGTTCTTTTCTTTGCGCCCCCCACCAATATTTTGCTCGTGTTCCTTTTTTTGTGCGAGTGTATGTGTATATCTACTATATTTATGGTGCGTATATAAAATATACATATCCTTCAGCAGGAAATATATTTATATGGCACATATACATGATGAGTGGGTGCACATTCCTAACACACAGGGACGGATTTTCGAAGAAATTCGGAAATATTGGCATTTGTTTTGTATTTTATTTATGAGAGATTCCATCAACAATTGAAGAAGTCATATTTAGAAAAGCTCAAAGACTGGAAGTTCTCAATTCAACGATTTTGTTTTTATATATGAAAAGTTAATTTGTTTGCGAGTTGGGAAGTCTACTAAGACCAAAATAATGAGCAATATTCATGCTTCCATTTAACTCATTTAAAAGGCTCACTTTGTTCAATTGGAGTTATATATTGTGAACTTATGTCAACTTACTGTAGAAGTTATGAAAATGAGAATTTAAAAAAACATCTCTTACGCTATCTCAAACTATCTCAAACTACTGTAATTGTGTAATATTTTATTGGCTAGTTCCGAATGATATATATATATAGATACCGTTGTCAAATATCTCCCTTCCGCCTTTTTGTCTTTTGAGTTTCGCGGCTATGTAAAAAGCGCTACAGAGCTTGTATCGGGCAATACTATACATCATTTGAAATGTCTTGACATAACCTACAAAACGACGTGATTAGTTTGGATACTGCGTTCAAAAGTTATAGACGTGTTAACATCGAACCGCGAAGGAATGGTTTCGACGATTCAGAGCCGGTGAAAACGACACCATGGATATGCCATCCCGCGGAAGACCTGAGACGACTAATACCGATCAAATCATGGAAAACATCGAGTTAGACCGACATCGCCCAGGAGATAGGAGTTAGTCACCAAACCATTTTAAACCATCTGCAGAAGGCTGGATACAAAAAAAGCTTGATGTATGGTGCCGCATGATTTAACGCAAAAAAAACCTTGTGGACCGAATCAACGCCTGCGATATGCTACTGAAACGTAACGAACTGGCGACGAAAAATGTATGACATACGACAATATCAAGTGAAAACGGTCGTGATCGAAGGCCGGTGAATCATCCCAAACAGTGGCCAAGCCTGGATTGACGGCCAGGAAGGTTTTGCTGTGTGTTTGGTGGGATTGGAAGGGAATCATCAACTTTGAGCTGATCCCATATGGCCGGACGCTTAATTTTTCCATCTACTGCGAATAACTGGACCGCTTGAAGCAGGCAATCGACCAGAAGCGTCCAGAATTTGCCAATGGGAAGGGTGTAGTGTTCAACCAGGATAACACCAGGCCACACACATCTTTGGTGACTCGTCAGAAGCAACGGGAGCTTGGATGGGAGGTTTTATCGCATCCACCATATAGCCCGGACATAGCGCCAAGTGATTACCACCTGTTCCTGTCCATGAGAAACGCTCTTGGTGGTGTAAAGTTGGCCTCAAAAGAGGCTTGTGTGAGGCTGTTCAGATCTTGCTCTCAATTCGTAAAAATAAAATTCTGCGTATCAATGCGTATCAAATTCGACGAAGTTTATTGAACGACGTCATTAAATTAAATCAATAAATCAATCGAAAGGTCAGATTGAGTATAAGTGGGTGTGTGCCATTGGCCTACATTCACATGATGGGCTCATTATACTACGGTCAATATCATGCTAAAAATGACCATTTCTCTATATATAATATACTATATAGATACTGACAAGTATGGCGCACACCCCACAGAGTAATATGATATATAGGGTGGAGCAAAACATAAAATAATATGTATAAATTTCGAATGTATATAATCAAAATAAGTTTCAGATATTTGTATACAATTAAATTATATATCATTTTTCTTGAAATATAAAAAAACCAATAAAACACAATGTACATTGATATAAATGGGAACATAGTAATATTTAAAATAACAATTCAACGTGTGCATTTTCTGTTTTCACCGATTTCCTCCGAGTCGCTTTTCCGCAAACTATACTCGAACTCACATACCCTTTTGATAATAATCATCCAACTGCAATCCAATTTTCCAGCGGTTATAACATTTTATACAAATATACAAGCACGCACACTGTGCGCATCTGAAATGAGCTGTTTTCTTTGCATTTCGCATTTGCATAATAAAACATATCTATATATATTTTCTATATATCTAGACCTATATATTTTCGTTTTATATATTAGTATATAGCCAGTACTAAAAAATGCATTGAATGAGAGTGTGTCGGGCGCGAGCTTTTCACATGAACTTCTTTTCTTCTCACAGAAAAGCCTTTAAGCGACCTTCTTCTGTTGGCGTATATAATGAATAAATCAACAACAATATATGCAACGCGGCCAGAATGTTTCATCAAAACTTTAAAATACTCTAGTCCAAGTATATAATGCGGTAGAAGCTTGCGGTTTTTTATTCAGAAGAATAAATGTCAGATTTTACAGTTTGTTGTATTTGACAGTTGCTAAATGTGATTGATTGAATTTTGTGCATTTTCCCATCAGGAATTTAACTATTTATTCCACGCTTCTTTTTGCCTCTGAACCTGCCTGTACACTGCACTACCTGGAACAATCTATATATTCACCTGGTATATAAAACACTAACATATTATTATAGTTTAATATATAGACTATACCAATCTCGGTTTTGCACACATTTATTTTATTTCTTGCCGGTGAACAGCGTTCAGTCTTGTGTGCACATTGAAACGGTTCAAGCACGGAAATATTAGTAGGAACTGCTTGTTATTGAACGTTTCATTCTCAATATCGAATAATTGTTTTCATTTCTAGGATATTTTTAAAGTAAAAAATTACAAAGTTAGACTTTTGAAAAGACTTTGATTAAATCATCGAAATGCTGTGATAAAAGCGCACATAGAAATGCTTTAATAAATAGGCAGAGTTCTAGAATGTCAGATTCATCAGTACTCTGTAAGTTCCATGACCCTCGCGTCTACGTTACTTTGCTTTGTCGCCTTTATTGCATGTTGTAAATGTATTCCAACATAAACCATGTCAATAATATATAGTTTAACTCGTCTATATTTAGACAACATATATAGAATGTGCATCAGACCTTTATTTATCCGTGTGTGCATTTGGTATTGATCAATCGTGTGCTTCTTCGTTCCGGTGGAACACCGCACAATAATAGGCTATTTCGGTATAATATATTTATCTATTTATATATATGAGATATAATAAAAATGCACATGCAAACTGACATTTTTATACTTTTGTTTTTTTTTATTAAATTGTTATTTACCAATAGTAGAATATCTATATGTTTACCCTTTATTGTTAATGCTATTGTTTTGTTTTATATGTATTTGCTTGCGCCATTTATTTGCTGTCTATTTCGCATGTTGTCATTGCCATACCACCAATATTTTATCTGTGCCTCTGACCCTCTGTGAATATGCAGAATTTTGGAAAGCAAAATTGGGTAAGTACATGAGAGTAGTGCTTAGTAGTTAGAATAAACTATATTTTAAATTAGTCCTTTTTTCGGCTGAAATACAGGAGAGCGCAAATGGCGATAGTGCTCTTCTGTAGATACGCCCCTTTTTCTAACTGCCATTACTAACGTGATCAAAATGGCGATATTAATAATAATGCAAAAAAATGCAACATTTGGACGGTGTCAAATAGCGCCAGCCATTTTTTTGTTTGTTTATTTACATTTAACTGACATTGAAAAATTACAAAAATGTTGTGTAGTAGTTGTCAAACTGGGTAATAACATTTTAAAAATGTCAATTTCTCCAGTTTTTATCCAAGTTTCTAAACTCTAAACTCTAAATCTAAAGAATGCATAATTTTGAAGATGTCAAATATTGTCGGCCATTTTCTAATTTCCTTGATAATTGATAAAAAAAATACAAAATGATCACTTTTGAAATGTCAAAAATCCGTCCACCATTTTGTTTTTATAATTTTATTTAAAAAAATATGTAAACAAATCTATAACTATTCACTAATCCTCTGCAGACAACAACAGTCGCTGCTGTCCGACGAACAGGCCATTGAAGTGGAGGAACTTCTGTCCGCCGAACGCGAGAAATCCGTCTCTAGTCACGACAAAGAGGAGCCTGACTGGCTGCAAAATGTACTCGATGCACCGCGCATTGCTAAAGAACGTCTCGAAAAGGCCGAACGTCTCGAACAGCAGCCCGGTGATGCAAACGTCTCAAATGGTGCCATCAGCAGTCTGAATACGACCGGTCAAACGGATCTACTGAATCAGACTCTTGACGAGTCTATGCTCGCATCCATTCTGTCGGTGGACAGTGCCTGTGACAGTTCAACCGCGCACAGCATCAATACCACCACCATCGACGAGAGTTGCACGTCCAGTAAACTGGACACGAGTCGTCAGGAATCAGTGGCCGGCTCAAACGTTTCCCTTGCCGGACCAGAACCGCTCAACGATCCCG
Source organism: Bolitophila hybrida (assembly GCA_027564075.1). NCBI lineage: Eukaryota > Metazoa > Arthropoda > Insecta > Diptera > Mycetophilidae > Bolitophila > Bolitophila hybrida. Next base: position 5,787 of record JANSTU010000696.1, read on the forward strand.
ATCAGTACTATATTCCCGAATATCCACCGATCTCACCGAAAGAGGTACATTTCGAGGGTGGCGTACACTATTTCGAAGATGGCAACTTCTGGATGGAGGTACCTGGTCTTATGGAGTGCGACGAGGAAGACGATGATCTCGACTATCCGGTGTTTGTGAAGAAGAATACAAAAATCAAGTTCAGCACCGGTGCCATTCAGGTGTTTTCAACGTACTCGGTGAATGATTATGACCGTCGTAATGAAGATGTTGATCCGGTGGCAGCGTCCGCTGAGTACGAGCTCGAGAAGCGTGTCGAGAAAATGCATGTGTTCCCTGTGGAACTTATGAAAGGACCTGAAGGATTGGGACTCAGTATTATTGGTGAGTATTCAATGCCACTTGTAGAAAGTGTTCTATAAATTACATTCTGTTATTTTCAAGGCATGGGCGTTGGTGCCGATGCAGGCCTAGAGAAACTTGGAATTTTTGTGAAAACTATCACAGATAACGGTGCTGCAGCACGTGACGGACGTATACAGGTAAACGATCAAATCATCGAGGTAGACAGCAAGAGTTTGGTGGGTGTGACCCAGGCGTACGCAGCATCTGTGCTGCGCAATACATCCGGTCTGGTTAAGTTCCAAATCGGTCGCGAAAAGGATCCGGACAACTCGGAAGTGGCACAACTGATACGTCAGAGCCTACAGGCCGATCGTGACAAAGAGGATAGACTCAAGAGGTTTTTTTTTAAATTCGTTGTTTTTCTTTATTGTCTATAATGGAATTTTCTGCACAGACAACACGAGGAGTACCTGCGACGAACGCTAGACTATTCGGAGGACTCAACGCAGCCTGCATCGGCCAACTCCAGTGTATCGGAAGGCCCGACAAGTCCTCTTGTTCTCGAAGCAACTATACAGTCCATGGAGTCCGAGGCAAATCACTCGCAGGAAGTGGAGTCGCTCAAGCGCCTTTTGCAGGAGGTAATTAATCCTTTAGTCATCAATCATCAACTAAATCGCTAATTCTTATATTATTAACATTTCGTGCAGCATAAAGCGGTAAATTGTATTTGTGTCATTCTGTGTGTGTTTCAGTATCTCTCTATCTCACTCTATCATTCTCTTTCGCTATCACTCACACGTCACACTTTAGTGTCTAATGAAATATATTTGTATACATCACCCACATCATTATTTTCGTAAATCGCCCGTCCACCCTAACATCACCACACTTACTCCAATCCCCCCATCCAAAAATTATGATTATGTATATTTTATTTTGTTGTTATTTATATCCATGTTGTGTATATTTTAGCCATGCTTTTTTGTTTGTCGATTACAGAGCCAAAAGAAAATTGTCCTGAATGAAGAGGAAATGCAAGGCTTGAGGCTAAAGGTAAAGTGTTTGTGTGTGTTTACGATTTCTTTTGTTTGTCAACTATATCTTATGAATATCCTGTGCAAACCTGTATTTATTGTATTTACCGTTATCACATCAAGTGTGTGTAGTATATAGAAATAGAGTGTAGAGTGTTCAAGATTGCGTTGAAACGATGGGCGCGTGGGTGCACACGTGCTCGAGCTTTCTTTTGTCTGCGGTTCGGAAAAACCAAGTTATTGTGGAAAATTGTTTTGTTTGTTTTTTTTTTTTTATATATATATAAAAATGTGTTCTTTCAAAATTTTAATGAGTTTGCTTTTGTGTTGGTTTCTTTTCATTGAGTATTTATATAAAATCAAAAAGTCTTGTTTTTTTATTTTGATAATAAATTGAGTTTTTTTATAAATTTTATTTATGCATAAGCAATATCATTTAAATTAACATTTTGCCAAACGACAAATTTCTAAGTTAGTTCGAGAGTTGTGTGTGCCCATTCGCTTGTCTGACTTCTACTTTTACTCTGTCATTCCTAATTAATTTCTGTGTTCACGAAATGGCGTGCGCTTTTTTTTTGTCTCACTTGTAGCTCGTTAAAATGGAGACAACTGGAAATGAATCAGAACTGCTGGCCGAACGATTGCGTCAGACCGAAAAGGAGCTGGTCAACATCAAGAAGGAGACGATCAACTATCAGAATATGTTGCAACAGTCCCAGACACAGTTAGCGGTCGTTGACCGAAAGTATACGAAGGCCAAACGACTGGTGCGCGAGTATCAGCAGCGCGAAGTGGATATGGTGAGTAGTAAAAGTAAAATTTGTCTTATAAGTAGAGACTAGTAATTTTTTTATTTTGCAGTCCAAATTTAAAATTGGTTAAAAAAGGGAAAGAAACAAAAAAAAGCAAATCATTAATCACAAAATCCATAAAATATAAACTCTTAAAACTTAATACCCATGAATATATTGTTTACCTAAATACAAACAAAAAACATAATTTTAATTCTCGGTGAACGAGACTTGGGTGTTGTCAGTTTTAAAAATTATGGGTTCTGTGTTAGGAGCAGTGTGTTCTATGGGTTTTGTGATTTATGGGTTTAAAGTGTTAAAGTGCTTAAATAAATTTATTTAAATTTATTTAAATCATTTTCAGGTTCACCACGAAGAGGTCTACCTGCAATTGTTGCAGGAAAAGGACACAGAGTACAATGCTCTTGTGAAGAAACTCAAGGATCGCGTGATTAATCTTGAACAGGAGCTCCAGGATACCCAACGCAAAGCCGGTCTACCAGTATCACTGCCCTATGACAGTGCTAGTTTGCGTCTAACACCACAGATGTCTCGACGCCAACCACCAAAGCCATTGTTCCAGAAACTTGATACCGGTCTGTCGGACACCGAAATCTCGGATCTATCGCCAGATGGCGAAGATGACAAAACGGCGACTGTCGAACGAAAGGTTCCCGTCAAGGACGAACTTGATTCGGTGGTGCCACAGCACGAACTGCTCGACACATCGGCCAACAAAAGCAAAGGTGACCTAGCCTCTCGCGGTGGTCTAGCCAATCGTCAATTGCCATCCGGCAAAAAAAGCATGAGCAACAGCAGTTCCGACTGTGCTCTAAACGAGAGCGAAGAGGAGCTGACCACAGACTCTACATCAATCTCGAATACCGGAGAAAATGGTCATAATGGTCATCAGCATAATTTGCCACGCCATCGTAGTGTCGTAGACAATGCACCACCACTGTACGCTCAAGTGCACAAGGATCGAGGTTCTGGTGATGCCCACGCGTACACAACACACTCAACTATACCAAATATCTACAAGAATACTAGCGTACCGGATACGGGAGCTGGATCACAAATGCAAAGTGCTGCCTATAACAATGATCTGAACAGTTCGTATGACAGTATATTAGGCTCCACGGACAAACTGTCGGAGAACGGTCAGAACTCAGACAGCTGGATGTATCCGAGTCGAAGACGTGGGGTTAAGATACCCTCGAATACGTTCACTGATCAGCTGAACCAAGTTCTGTCGGATCGGGAGAAGTGAGTAACCTTTAAAATCTAAGACACAGAATATTTATAAATTACATGTTTGTAGTAGACGCATGGGAGATGGATCGTCGCGTGACTCCAGTGACGATTTCTCCGAGATGAACCGTACACAAAGTCCGGCCGCCACGATGTCACAAAATCTACTGGTTGAAATCCGGCAAGCCGTCGACGAAGCTAAACCCAAAGGTTAGTCCTTTGATATCCTGTATAGGATTTAGATAGTAATTATTATGTATATATATAGTAAAACATGTTATGCCCCAATCGTTGTCACCACCCGGAACAGTTCCCTGGCAACAGCAAGGACCACCTTCGCCGTCTAGCATCTCATCAGGCTCAACGTCACCGGGCTACTCACCCAGCCGTGTTCTTGACCTGTCGGGCTCCAGCACAAGCTTCTCAAGCGATAGACGTGCCCATCACTGGCAGAATGGTCCCGTGCAGGAGTGGTCCAAGGATCAGGTAATTTTTTAACGGTGTCATTAAAAAAACAAACATTTTTTTGATTTTATTTTACAAATTAAATAGGTCTGCCAGTGGCTGCTAGCACTCGGACTCGAGGAGCATATTCCCAAGTTTCTGGAGAATGGTGTCGAGGGCGGTGCTCTGCTACAGCTTGACTCACGTGATCTCAAAATCCTTGGCGTTGGTGGTGACGATAAGGCTAAGTTTAAGCGCAAGCTAAAGGATCTAAAGCAAATTATCGAGAAAGAGAAACGTCAACAAGAGAAAGACCGAAAAGAGCGCGAGAAACTGATACGCAAGGCAGAGAAAAAAGCCGAAAAGGCTGCTGCGGCCAAAAAGAAATAAATTAAAACATACACAAATAATTACATAGGATAATCGATAAGATAGAAGCGACAAAATATATAGAAGATGGTCACAATGCCCCCTGGGGTGCGGCATTGTTTTTAGGCTTGTCAATACTTAGCCAATATTATCTAGCAAAACAGAATCTAATATAATACCCACTCAAATCGTGTACTCGTAAGCCTAATTACCTAATTATCCCAATACAATGTATTAATTTAGTAATTATTTTTATCAATATCAGTGTTACGGTAAATCGTAGTTAACTTGAGCGTGATAAAATCCGCTAGAATGCGGTGTCCATATATAATATATTCGGCAAAGCATTTTCTTAATCCGAAACAAACTTCTTATATAGAATATTTGTGTCGTCATTGTTCCGTCTACATAGGTGTTTTTTGCGGTTTCTCTTTAAAAACAGACCTTGTAAATTTGTGTTATTCATAATTAAATCAAAATTAACTAAATTACAACAATTAGACTTGGCGGCGCTAGTCTATTTGGCCATGCGCCCCGCAAAGAATTATAAAAAAAAATAATGATCTGCGAATAGCGCCCCATAAATCCATAGCTATTCAAATTATTGATTATTACAAATCCACACATAATTATAATATACATATTATACATAATATATACATAAATAAATTATCTATATTCTCTTAGTCGTTACAGCAACTATAGCGGTAAAACCAATAATTTATTCATAATATTTAAAAATAAAAAAAAAACACACAAATACACTCACATACAAAACATAAATATGATAGAAATTAGTTACGTTTTTAAATTATTTGTACCTTGAACATAATTAATTAATAATAATACACAATGTCTATAAATAATAGTGTTGGTGTTTTCTAAGGAGTCATTGATTTTGAGTATGGCGATTTTTTAATCGATTTTTCGGGTCGAACACAAACGAAGCAGAGCGGAGGTAAGGGAAGGGGGACAAATATTAATACACACTATTCATATTATTCTCGGTATTTTTGATTATTGTATTCATATAAAATAAATTATAATAATAATTATAAACATATTAAACTGTGTGTGTATGTGTGTTATTGATTAATTTAATTACTCATATATTGGGAAATACAGCCAGTTTCCCTATTTTATAATACAAAATTCTCAACCAACCGGTCGGATCATCATTTTGACCGTTTTCAATAGTATTTGCGACCATTGAATATACACCAATCTGAGTTGCCGACTTTTCGTTCAAGTAGAAAATGGAATAAAGATCAAGAGCCATACTTTAATGTTATATAAATGTTTACGGATGACATTTTTAAACATATTTCCGATGAGAATACACAATATAATTCAACAATTCAACAATTTCAATCTGCACTCCTGCGGTGTTGAAATTCAAGAATTCATCTTGAAACGTTTGAGTACATCTTCCAAGTATGCACGTTGATCTGATTCCAGACTTCCATTCGTTCGATCGCGCTTTACCGAGATACCCAGAAAATTGCGAACATTGCCATTATCCTTCATCTCAAACTCAACTCAGATTGTTTTCTTGATTGGAATAATTACTACTGAGCAATTTTCCAAGCAGAATGAGATCATCAAGGTATAACAACAGCAAATATAATGTTTTATTTTCTTGACCTTTGATGTACAGATATTGATCGAATATTTTGATTGTTCTAAACCAATTCCTATGATAAATTTGTGGAATCTTTCATTCCAGACACGAGATGCCTGCTTCAGTCCATATAATGACTTTCTCAGTTTGCATACGAGTCCTTCTTGCGACCAATCGTGCCATGTAACTGGTTGGCCTCCCGCTTTCTAGAGAAGACCAACTTCCACTAAATTCCATGTTCGATTCTTCAGAAGAAAGCTTCGACTGCCTTTCTCCATTCGCATATGTGCGTGTCACATCATCAACTAATGTCATCACATTCAATGCGAATTCTGTCATTTGGTCATTACTGTTTTCATTCATTTGATCAATAATCGACTAATTCACACAATCATTATAACGAGCTGGACGACGCACTTCGTCTGAATGAATGCGTCACGTCAAAATTGTTTATCCAGTTTTGATTCTACCCTTGATGACCTTGCTCCGCCTTGACTGTAGAACGGCTTTCGCACCTGTATGCCTACCAATTCCGTTAACCATCGACGCCAATCGTCAACACCATTCACATTAAAATGACCCAATCGTCTATGCACAGATCAAGGCTCTGAATTGTGCTAATATTTTTCTTCTCGGAGCCAAAAGGCTCACAGCACGCAGTAGACTCAACTTTTGTATTCTTCTAGTCTCTCAATGTCACAATCAACAACAGGCGAGATTTACAATCAATGCTTAATTTAAATTCAAATAAGCTTCCACTTCGTTTTCCAACAATAAATACGGATATAGATATATATATATATATATATGTGTGTGTGTATATATATATATATATATATATATGTTCCACGAACCATTCCAATTTTAGTTGCAAAAGTCGAAACACCAATCTTTTAGCAATTCCAATAGATATTTTTTTCCGAAGTCACTTATCAGAATACGATTACTGATAAGTGACTTCAGAAAATGGTTCATCTTTGTTATTCACGCTAGTAATATTATTGATTAGGTAAGCCATCTATGCGGATATAATCAATTATTTGTTGGTATAGAATCCAAAAAAGATCCAGAAAATGTAAAATAAAAAAAAAACCTGGTCGAATAGATTCTGATTTGCTAAAGGTAGATTCAGTAATTAAATAAGAAACATCTTAAAATATTTACTTATAATCGTTGGAAATGGCAACATCTAGAGTCCTGGTATTGTAATTCTAAAATGTATTTGAATGTTTCCTTAATTTGAGTTAGAAACCAATTTTATCATTTAACATTTTCTCATAATTTTTTTTTAAATATTATAAAAAATATACATTTTTACTTTACTGTCCTGGATTCAAATAATGAGCATGAAACTCGATATGCTCCTTAATAAAGGACGCTATATAAAAATAGCTATGATCGTATCCATCGCGTTGCTTATATATTATTCCGATGTGTGCACTGGTACAGGCTTCGACCAGATTATTTGGCAGTAGCTGTTTGTCTTCTAAGAATTTATCGTCAGTTCCCTTAAAACGCAGATACATTTTAAAAACAAAATTATTTATAATAAAATATATTTCAAACCTGGTCAATAAATATATTCGGTTGTGGTCCTTTATATGCAGAGACTAATTCTGTGGCATCCCAGTCTACCCAAGTGCTCTGATCCTCGCCCAGATACCCTTTAAACGCCTTCCAACCCCAAGCGCACTTCATTGGATTCGCAATTGGTGCAAATGCCGATACCGACTTGTACAAACCGGGATTGCGTAGAGAGCAAATCAGAGCACCGTGTCCGCCCATACTGTGACCACTGATGCTCTGATTTCCCTTTTGTACCGGGAAGTTCTCGTCGATCAATTCTCGCAGTTCTTCGGTGACGTAAGTGTGCATGTTGTAGTGTGCGTTCCACGGTTCCGTCGTTGCGTCCACATAGAATCCAGCACCTGAACCAAAGTCCCAAGATTCATCCTGACCAGGAATATCTACACCACGAGGTGATGTATCCGGACACACAATAATTATATCGTGCATAGCTGCGTACCTAAACACAATGGTAATATTACATCAATCGAGAAATCTACAAAAAAAAAATCTAGATAAACTCATACATCTGAGCACCAGCTTTTTGTACGAAATTCGTTTCGTCACATGTCAGGCCACTTAGCCAGTACAGTACTGGAAAAAGTTTTTCACTCTTTTCATCCGATGTTGGCAAGTAAATAGAGAATTTCATTGTGCATGCCAGTACCTTAGAGTTGTGCTTAAAGACTTGCTGAGATCCACCGAAACTCTTTACTTTTGATACTAATGTAGGGGCTACCATAATGATGCGTAATATTAATAAACTAGCGCAGACTTATTAAAAAAGAAAGATTAAATTTGTTTTTATTCGGCAAGTGGTAAATTTAGTGATTTGATGATAAAAACTTGAGTGCTATTTGATAAGTATAATTTGTCAAAAGCAACCGGGACCGGGAAAAAACATTGACATAGTAACAATTACACTGTAAAAAGGAATTGCCAGTACGCAACCAAAGGCATAGCATAGTCTAGCTAAATACTAGCCAATATTTGATGTTATATACATATACTCGGAAATTAAACATCATATTTAGATATTTAAATGATAATTGTTGTTTATATTATATATTTAAAATATGAAATTAACAACAATACGACTATTTAAACTTAAATTTATTGAAACTTGAAACAGTAGTGAACGCACTCCCATAAAATTCAAAGTACGCAACTACGTATCGTCCTCAAATCTAACATGTACATATCATTTATGTCAAAACAACATTCCGATTGGAATTGAACCGTCAACAATCGCATTTTTTCATAGACAAAAAGATTATTATTACTACTTGAAAACAAAGTGTATTTTAGTCTCAGGGTCTTGCGGGATTATTTTATTAATTAGGAACAACAATGGTGAGTATACAGAAACAATCATTATTCTAATCTAAATAGAATATAATTATTTTGTTGTAGTCATCCGCGGCACAATGGTCCGTGGAAGAAATGCATCGGAATGCCCGAAATTGGTCGCTAGAGGGTGACGCCCAGCTGCTGGCCTATATGCAATCAATCTCTAGGGTAATATAACTATCTTATTCTAAAATGTCTATACTGTATATGTTGATATATAGAATCTTGAATCTCGTGGAAAGGCAACAAACAGCAGTCTTGATCGAATGATGTTAGGTCTGGACGAGACCAGCGTTCGACTGGGAAACGTTACAAATCGTTTGCTGGCAATGCAGCATACTCAATTCGTAGAGAATCGTGTGTACGACGAGGATGAGACCATCGCAAATGTCGTGGACGTGCCCAAGGGCAACACCAATGAAATTGTATTAGTTTCATTTAGTCTCATTTAAATAAAATTATCTATAAATATTTATGTATTTTTAGCCAGAGTACAGTGCAGAAGAGACTATCAAGATTGCAGTGACAAATGGATTTAAAATGATGGATCGTTTCTATGAGAAAGTCACACTGGATTTGGATGAAAGCGATGATGAGGATGCAAATGCTAGCGGCAGGTATTTCACAATAAATGCCTTAGTATTAAGTGTAATATTAACATAGATTTGTAGTGTTTGCTATGGACCAAAGGATCCACATGAAGATCATCCACTGCCGTTTTTAATAGGAACACAGGAGTGGAAGACAAAGTGGCACATTGGCCTATGCGACACTGATGAGGAATTGTCCGATGACGATGCCGACGAAGAGTTCTCACAGTCATCGGACGATGCTGTTTCGCTGAGAAATTCTCTAAGTGTTTCACTGCCCAGCAATGCACCGACCACCTCATCCAGCAGTGAAACATCCGCTTGGTGTGCACAACCGGCAGAACGGATGCACAGTAAGTATATTTCATTGTATATACACACAAAATAAATAATTTAAATTTACATCAGATAAACAAGACCTCTTTGGCGATTCGTCTGACGAAGATGCACATAAACAGACAAAAAATATTGTTCCCGTTGCACCAGTTCCACGACAGTCGATACCAACACAACCGCAGACAATATTTCGCGATCAAAAACCAGCAGCTCCAGTCCCGGTTAACATATTCACTGACGAACCTCCTGAACTGGACGTACCTCCCGCCGTGGATCGTCAACCGGTCAATCTGTTTGTAGACAGTGATGAGGATGATGTTTTCGGAGCTGGACGTCATCAACAAACAACCAAAAAACATATCAGTGTATCTAATAATCCTGTGGAAGCACCTCTTCAGCCTAAAAAAACGGTAAATCTCTTCGACGATGATGATTTTGATTCGCTCATGGAAAAACTGAGGGATACAAAAAAAGTGCCGTCAGCATTATCGCAAGTTGTTCCGAAACTCTCTAATATTTCGAATCTTTTCGATGATGATATGACGGATGATCTGTTCGATGTATTGATCTCAAAGAAGCCAGTGCCAAAAACATTTATAAATAAGCCGGCGCCAGATAAAGTTCAAGAGAAAGAATCTGAATCAGCTGTAAAACCAATTGCATCAGCATTTCTTCAGAATCTCTTCGATGATCAACCACCATTGGACGACGACTACGAAGATATTTTTCGGAAGCAACCGAAAAATGTGTCAATCAAAACGAAAATATCCTCTACAAACCTATTCGATAAAGATGATGATGACGATGATTTCTTTGCTCAAAAGGTGCATCCTGTTCAGGTTCCAGTGTTACCGAATCCAGTACGCAAGCCTTCTCCAAAAAGAAGTATTGCCCAGGAAAATTTAAAAAACCACACAAAGCCAGTAAATCCACGTATATTTGAAAAGATAGAAGATCCTGCACTACCTCGTAAGACCTTCGCATCGACGAGTATTTTCGATGACTCAGACGATGACGACCCGTTCGCGGCGAGTGTACCGGCCAAACCAGTATTGCCAGAGGTACCTGTCCGAATAGATACTAAACCAGTCGAAGAAGATAAAAAAGTAGACAAATCAAAAGCTGTAATAAAAAATGCCGAGTCAGTAAGTATATTTGATGATTCTGATGAGGATGACCAAAACTCAAGTATTTTTTCGATAAATTCTCAAAATGTATTGCCTGATAATTCAAAACCTAAAGAACTGGTTGCGAGTCAGGATTCTAAAGCATTGCCACATGCTAAAGATACGAATACGAAAAGCTTGTTAAAGAAGCCACTGTCTGTTAGTATGTTCGGTGACTCGGACGATGAATGTCATGATATTTTCAAGGTAGCGACAAGCAATGCCAGCGCATCGTTGCTAGATGGTAAATTATTACCAGAAACAAAAAAACCGTCTGTGAATGATATAAATATGTTGGCAGAGGATTCTAAAACAGAAATACTACCAACAACAGAAGCTTCTAAAGAATTGTCGCTGGCTAAAGATTCTGAAACGATGTCCAAAAGCATTTTTGATGATTCAGACGAGGAGAGTCATGATATATTCAAGGTACCAACAAGTAGCGCGCAGTTGCCAGATGCTAAATTATTACCAGAAACAAAAACACTTTCTGTGTTGACAGAAGAATCTAAAACACCAACAACAGAAGATTCTAAAATATTTTCGCTTTCTAAAGATTCTAATACGGTGTCTAGAAGCATTTTCGATGACTCAGACGATGATAGTCATGACATGTTTAAGGTACCGCCAAGGAAAGCAAGTCCAGCCCTGAATACACCAACGGAAACAAAAACTTTCGATACTCCACTCTCAGTGAATGAAATAGTTGAAGTAGAGATTCCTGATGACAATGATCCAGATTTTGGACAGTATACAGTGTCCGCAAACACTTTTATCGTGGATGGCGAGGAACTACAGGATAATTTCAGTGTTTCTAAGACCGTTCAGATAAAAACTGATATCAATGTGTCTAAAAAAGTTTCAATATCTGAAACTGAGAATTTTCAACCTGATTTATCTGCGGAAATCATCACTGATAAACCAATAATTAATGAAAATCTAAAGAATGTATCAGATGAACCTCTGCCGTCAAAGAATTCCGATGATAGCTTTGTTGCTCCAGTGACTAAACTAACACCAAAACTTAATCGTCCAACTCTGCAAGAAAACTATCTCCCTCACATAACACCCACAAAACTCAATGGACCAGCTCCTTCAAAACCAGCTCCTAAATCGTATGTTTCCTTTCTGGACGACATTCCGCCAGAAACAAACAAGCTAGTACGTCAAGCTTCAGTGTCTGACTTTAAATCCTCACTGGGTCTCTTCGATGACATGCCACCCGATGATGATCACTTCTTCTCAACACAACAAGTAGAGAGAGAGATCTTTTACGACGACTTCTCTGACACAATAGTGGCTCCGACCAAGTCTGCCAGTCCTCCGCCCTCGTTCTCTACCGGTGGATTTATGTTCACAGATGAACCACCGCCGGACAATGATTTACCATCAGGTCATGATGAACCAGACACATCCGGCGGATTTCAGCAGAATTTTTCAAAGTTTTCGCAAAACGAGCCAAAAAAGGAGGAACCACGCGCTGAACGGCCAATGCCAAAAAAGCTGAACACAAATATCAGCATAAATGTGGCTGCCCTGTTGCCAGGGGCCAAACTTGTAAAGCCCATTGCAAACCCAGTAGATAGTGTGATTGTAAATGATAAAATTCCGACTGTATCCAGTGAAAGTCCTTTTTTACCTAGTGAAAGTACGTCTGTACCTACTGTTGCTAGTGTAACTGAATCCATAGATCAAAATATCGAAGGTGGACTTCTGGTTGGTCACAGTAAAACCCGTGCTAAAATGACCGTTCCACGAAGGCCGTCCACTCGTCGCGGACGTCATGCAGAGTATCGTCGATCGATGGTCATGCAGGACAGTTCCGACGATTTTATAGTTCCCTCTGTGGATATTCCAAAAGTAATAGATACACTTGCTAAGATTGAGCAAATAAAATCATCTATCGATGAGATTTTTGAGAAATCAGACGACGGCGAGGATGACTGGCTGATTGCTACTGAAAAAGCCAATACAAAAAATACTGCAGCAGCAACTAAATCAACAATTCACAGTGTTGATGAACCTCTACCAGATATGTTTGTTTCAAATGAAAAGGTCTCTGTCAAAGAACCACTCGCATCGGCCACTGCTCTGTTCAGCGACGATGATGATGACTTTCTGTTTTCTGAGAAAAAGAAAGCACCAACCTCATTGCCACCTGTTAGAAAGATCAGTGTTCCAAAATCAGTGCCGGCTGCTTCGGAAATATTTGCCAAAGTCTCAGTAAAAGCAGTCAAAGCACCTCCACCGCAGCCAAAGAAGATAGTATCTAATCTGTTTAGTGATGACGATGACGACGATCTCTTTGGTGGACCTACTGCTGGTCGTGCAGTTGCACCTAGTAAGCCAGTGGCTAATAAACCGAAAACAATTCGAGTGTTGAGCACCAGTAAAAGTGGTGGTCTATTCGATGACTCGGATGATGATTCAGATGACATCTTTGCCACCAAGAAGACAGGTTAGCTATTTAATAAATAAATATAAAATAATTTTTTTAACATTCATTTTAGTGTCCAAACCAAAGGGAACAGTTGAACAAAATATCGAAATTGAGCATCGACCTAATATGAGCACAGCGGCCAATGATCCTCTAGCTGATCTCCTCAAATAAACCCGATGAATTATCAATAACAAAACAATATAATATAATTTATATATTTATACACATTCTTCATTCATACCAGAACAATTCATCATTCCACATTTATATTCTAT
>JANSTU010000707.1:0-19344 GCA_027564075.1 Bolitophila hybrida
GCCAAAGAATGTTCTTTCAAATGATAATAAACATTCCCCATTAAATTTGAATTTTCTGTGTTTTTTTCTTTGAAAAATAGGGAACCTCACGCTTTATTTTTGAAGTTTCTGCCAAAAGCACTCTCTCTCAAAATACAATGCTCATATTGAGTACTTAACGAAACATTTTTATTGGGAATGAACTGTCACTTATGTATATTTTATCTTGACAGCGAAATAAGTGATGAGAAGAATTATTGAGTTTAAAATGCCGCTAGGTTTAAATTAGTTTCTTTAACAAAATAATAAAAAAGGTATAAAAGGTTTACTAATCGAAATAATGTAGAACAAATATTTGTATACATTTGACGCCATCCTACTGTGCGAGGTCAACGGATCCTACTGTGCGAAGTCAACGGATTTTGAAAGGAGACTTCCAACAGGTTAAATTTTATTTTACCATCTAAATCTGTTAAAGACTTGATGGCCTGCTTTTAAGACATGAAATCGGCCACCAAAAAAAGGGTTACGGCAACTAGGACAGGAGTGCCGAGTACATTTCACGGATCTGGAGGAACGATTGTATACTCTGTGCGGCATGGAAAACATGGATGGGATTGTTATTGACTTAGAGATTGGGGGAAGACTTTATGACTAATCCCATCAGAATCACCCACATACCAGCCTCATCCTCTACACCTTCACAAATACCAAGACCTCACTTTTTACAATGACAAATGTGACATATATTCGTTCAGCTATTACGTTCCTGTTCCGCCACATTGTACGCTACGATCGAATTTATGGATTCGGGTACTGCTAGACCCTTTCGGAGGAAGGGAGTTTGCCATCGTAGCCTGCATGGCGTCTGTCGACACAGTCCTGCGAGGCGCAGTCCGTTGCCTTTCACTCTAGATCCGCTCTGGATTGATCCTCATTTAGTAATACCATGTCATCCGCAAGCAACGAAATATTTTAGCAACGAGTCCAGCATACGACTTCAGACAGCTGGCCCACATATGGATCTTTTTGTGGGTAGCCTCTCCGGACGTATTTCCACCGTGTCCTCTTCGCCTATGACACAAGCTCTTATGCCATTGAAGTAGCTGCGCCACAGTGGAACTTCTCTGCATCCAACTTCATCATGATACGGTTCCATCCGATATTTTTGAACGATCCTCGAAAGTCAAAATTAAGGTATTTAAAATACAAAATCGGACCACCCTTAAGGAAGATAGGGGCAAAGTATGAGGGTTAAAAAATCTGAGGGCGTACTATTTTAGGGATCGTGGAAATTATACTTTAGACCACCACGACCATCGCTTCCCTTCTATTCTGCACTGCTCGAACAAGGAGTGTATGTGCTCAGGCATGACGGTCTATGATCGTAAGCACATCTGTGCCGTGATCCCGTCCTGATCTGGAGCTTTATCTCTCTTCCAAAGTAAAGGGTTCTACTTCCAACGTGTGCCGGACAACTGCTGGATACGTATTCGTGATGTCAAATTTTCTAAAATTACTTCAAATGAAATTAATGATAACGAAGCGTTTCCGACCATATTTCTAGAGAACAAAAAACAACTTTCGGCATGGTATTTCTGTATATATATATGTATTCTATTCCAAATTGTATGTATAATTCTATTCTCAAAGCAAAAATAAAACAATCACCAAATATACTTGTTTAAATAATTTGAAGTAGTCTTGTTTCTAAATGTTTTATACATAGTAATAAATTATTAAAACCTGGGGGAAAACATTTAAATTATTTCTATATAGCTAAAGGGTAAAACCATTTAATAAAAACATTCAACTAGCCCGAGAATACAAAATCATCCACTTCACATATACAAGAGAACACTCATTAAAAAATATAATCACGCTCAATGCGAAATCACAGAAAATAACTTCTCGCTAAAAACCATAAACTGTATAAAGCTTGTGCTCTAGCATAAACCATTCACAAACAACTTTATTAAACAGGCAGCCCACGTGTGCTTGTGCTGTGCGCCACCAACTGTAGGCGAAAATAAATATAAATAAATGCAAAGCCCTAAATTACATAAAGTTTTTTTTTACGATACGACCGTAAACTATATAAGTATAAAGCAGCAGCAGCAAAATTCATTAAAATATTTGAGAGCGCATGCGCGCACGAGCTTAATACTTAAGTCGTTCGTATCGCTTAGTATACGCACAGGGTGTTGCTTATTCTGTGAAATACACTGAATTATAATTATTGTGAATTTATGGATAGATATAAATTATAAAGGAGAGTCTCGCCTGAATAGGCAAATATATTTTACACAAGCAATGCCACCACGATGATGGAAACACCCAAGCACTTGGGACTCATTAAAAGAAATGAAGAGGGACAAAGTTCATATGCATGCGTGTTTGTGCCCTTCCCTTAAACTCGAGCCATTGTACATATAAAGAGATGAGCTTTACTCACATGAAAATAATTACTTAAACACGTGCGACGACATGCCACACATTATATACTGTACATTTGTGTATATTTACGTACAGCTTTGCCTACGTGGGGTTGCTGAGCTTTTGTTATTGCAATCCCTGAGTAGCAGAGCAGCCCCTGTGTTTTTGCTTTATATATCTTTCAAGAAGGTATATGTACATGCAAAAGTGCCTGAAACTGTTATCGGATTGAAGCGTCGGGGGTGCGAGAGAGCGATGACTTGTTATACAATAATAATGATGACATGCATTTTAGAGGAATATGTATGAATAAAATCATTGAACAAATATCTCAGTAATTCAATACAATAAAGCGACTTTTGTTTGTGTGCGCGCACATGAATGGGAAATACGTATAATATGCAAATTGAGCTACAAAAAAAAACATTCGATTGCGTGCATATCATAAATAATATGTGTTTCAAGTCTATACATTTATCTATTCGTTTATTACGATGCCGATGTAATCAGAAAGAGGCGGTCGAATTGCTTGTGTACTCGGTATGTAAATTTATGTTTGGTCGCGCAGTTACATTTACATATTTTATATGCACATAATATACTAGTTATATATATATACTGCTGCATTTTACATATGTATCTCGCGAGTAACGATTAAACAGTGCACAACACGCCAGTAACATGCCCTCGAGAAACATTATTATTAAATATCATATGCGCGCGTGCTCGCTCGCAGAAACGCCAGAATAAATTATCTAATATTCCATTAAACGAGTGGGCATACATAAATGTGTTTGTATATATATATATAAATCGACGCAATCAAGCTCTTCTTTAGTGAAATAAGAGAACTGCACACGCCGAGCCGGCCTGGCACACCAACGATTTACCGACTCAAGACTGTCCGATCGAACAAATAACCTAAGGATGAAATAATGCAATGAGTCGTTTAATTTGCACGTCCATATGTTCTGTGCGCGCGCTCGCTTGGCGATCTAAATGCAACTGCATAATTGCAACAACACGCATTCGTTACTATTGAATTATATTTGATTAACAATTTCATGCTAGTCATAAATCTGTGTTTCTTGTATGGTGTGTCTCTGGAAGTTAGTTTGCACTGGACCATCAGCCCTTTTTGCTCACGATTACCGTGTGCACGAGCGTTGGGCGATCGTACACAGATTAAAAGCAAGACGATTAATTAACAGGAGGATTTGTCAGATTGTATTGAGGATTGTTATAGTACTCGTAGTAAGCTATATGACTCTGGAACGTACAGTTTTTTTTTAATTTTTATTTAAATGTTACATTTACAATTTCCTTAGATATAATCAAATGTATTTATTTTGTTTGTATTTATAATCATTAATTTGATTTTTTCAGAAACTGTGCAATGTAGACACTTTAAAGAGATACATGTTCCCTGAAGTGTAATAAATCATTTAAATTTGAAGCGGTGCATTTTTTTTCCAACGAGCTTTCATACATTTTTTGGGATAACCTACATTTCTCTCAACGATTTTTTTTTATATCGAATCAAAACGGATCCAACTAAGGGTAACCAGACAATTTGTAGAAAAACATTCATACAAAGACAATTCGTCGAAAACAATTTGTCGAAAAACAATTTATCGAAAAACAATTCATCGAAAATCAATTCGTCAAGAGACAATTCAATTCATTTATTTAAAAATGGCGATTTACTAAAAATTGTTTTTTCAAAAACAATCGGTGTGAAAACGAAACGGAAAAACACACTACCATAATTTAAGAGGCTAAAAATGGGGTCGATATTCTATGAAATTTATGGAATTCCGTATCCGAAATGATCCGAAGAAAAAGAATTTGCCAAATAAAAAAAAAACCGTTCTTTTAGTAAATTTCAAATGGAAAAACCGCCGAAACTTCTGACCCAAATGGAATTCAACGATTTTGTGAGAGATCTGTAACTTACTAAAAAAAATCGGATCACTGAAGATCCAATTCTTATATTCCCAATTGGATTTTCCCCTCTATAATTACCATGTTAAAAAAATGAATTATTTTTATAAATAATTTTTTGAAAGGTTAACGTTTGTATGAAACGTTTTTGTTTTAAGGAAAACAAATAAAATCATAACAGCATTCGAATGAATGATTTAAATTAAAAATAACTATGCATACTTTTATAATTTTTTTTTTGTTAAAATTATATTATAAAAAAAATATATGGTACTTTTTACACTAAAGATAGTTAGTTATACCTTAACTTCGTGGTCGTGGAATAGTACCCTATGGCCAACAAAGTTTGAATCGCGCATATGGAAAATAAATCTTGGGAATGGCGAATAATGTTATAATTTCCAAAGGGCTTCTAATTTCGCTTTAACATTTTAAACGTTTTTTGAAGCTAGATTTGGCGAAAGTACAAAGTATTACAAGATTTGGCATCAAACAACCCCACCCTCTTTAGCCCTCCACCCGGGTGGTTTTTTTAATGAAGGGAAATACGTTTAAGGGGCTTGAAGTTAGACCAACATTTTAGAATATTGCCTTTTATGTGTGGTACAAAAATAATATAATAATAATAATATATTTGTTTATAGAGGCGGAGGGTAAAGGTAAAGGGGTGGCTCAAAAAGCCATTTTATTTTTAGGTCATTTTCTATTTAAATTTACAGTTTTTTTAGTTCAAATTTTGAAGAAACAAAAGATTAAAAAATGCAATATTTTTTTGTTTGCATATTTTTATATGGTAAAAAAAATCATAAACCCAAGTTTCGTCACCTTTGATTGTGATATCCACTTTCTAACATATTTGTCTATTTTGCGATGCTCTATTTAAAGAAAATTAAAGCTCTTTTGAAACAAACAAAACATAAACTAACATTTGGCAAACTGATTCATGAAATATAGATAATTCTTGCGAAAGCTCTCACAAACTGACTGTTTCATAACTAAGTCGATGTTTTTATCAGTAACTGCCGTTGCTGGCCGACTCTAATGAGACAAGATTATTAACTTCTTAACGCGCCATAGCCGAGTGGCTGGCTAATGGGAGGTCTCCATATATTTAAAATCAGGATTGCATCTTAATTGTTGTTGTTTAATATTTTCGGATACCTGCTCGGAAGAACGAATCGTCTTTTGAGGCAATTCAATTTTCGACCCACTTTTTGCATTGTTCATATGAAGTGAACTTCTGCTGGGACAGGACATGTGTCATCGGCCGGAACGAGTAGTAGATTTTCGAAGGATGGCTGGCCGGACAAAATATATGACTTCTTGAGGTTGGGATTGTCGTTAGGCCCACTTTTCATCGCCAGTCTCAATGCGATGCAAAACACCCATCCTTTTTGGCGTTCGATATGCTGTTCATAAGCGAAAAATCGCTTTTCAACGTCGCGTGGTTTTTACTGATATGGCACCCAGTTTCCTTGCTTTTGAATCATCCCTTTTAGGCGTTCGCTGTCTGTCGACTAACCCGTTCCTTATATTTGAGCACAAAATTACCACTTTTAATTCGACCAAACCACCTCCAACACGATTGTTCAGATAGAGCATGCTCGCCTTAAGCACTAAGAGTTAAGGACCTTCGGCTGCACTTTTTCTCATATTAAATAAAAAAAAAACTATATTTTGAACGAAATTATACATTTACAAAATGACTGCAGCTGCCGAAGAAGCTCATTGAAAATATGTTTTAGATATTAGAAACTGGAATATTGGTTATTATTGTAAAATTGTTGTTGTCAAATATCTCCCTTCCGCTTTTTTGCTCATTATGAAATGCTTTATAAAAAGAGCCACTTTTCACAAGCCTCTTTTGAGGCCAACTTTACACCACCAAGGGCGATCGTCATGGACAGGAACAGGTGGTAATCACTTGGCGCTATGTCCGGGCTATATGGTGACAAAAGACAATAAGGCGGAAGGGAGATATTTGACAATATTATATTATAGCGTACTATTGTATGAAAATCTCGTTATTAATTCAAGGTTCTTAACTCCTTATATGTTTAAAATCTTTTTATTTATCCAATTTCTATCATCACTAAAGAATATAGGATACCTTTTTTTAATTATAATATCTAAAAAAATATATAAATTTTATTGCTATTTATATTTATTTATTTGTCTCGTAACTTGTAACTTTATATTTATTTTATTAAACTAATTGGATTTTTTGTGTTGCAGGAACTGAAAGAACACTTTAACTATGGCCTATTCTGCCCGCCCTCAAATGGCAAAGCCGGCAAGTTCTTGGACGAGGAACGACGGCTCGGCGACTACCCATTCAACGGTCCTGTCGGCTACTTGGAGGTGAGTCCGTTTGAAATATGATAAATTGAGAAATTAAAAAAAAAAACTTTTTTATTCAGCTCAAGTACAAACGACGCGTCTACAAAATGCTCAATCTGGACGAGAAGCAGCTGAAGGCACTACACACACGTGCCAATCTCCGTCGTTTTCTCGAGTGCATCAACGGCGGCTATGTCGAAAAGATTGCCAAAATGTGTGCAAAGGGGCTGGACCCAAATTTCCATTGTCCCGAAACGGGCGATACCCCGCTGACTCTGGCCACGGGCGCTAAGAAACCAAATAAGCTGCTGATTGCCCTGGTAAACGGTGGCGCTTTGCTCGACTACCGAACAAAGGACGGAGCCACAGCACTACATCGTGCTGTCGAGAAAGACTGTCTCGAAGCTGTTACGTAAGTTGTTTTCGTTATAGTTTCCTTATAATGAATACTCGAGTAAATCTAAACCATTCAATAATAAATCTCGACTAGATTTGTATTTAATATAAATATCGTATATCTAAGTTGCTATCGAGAACCGTTACTGCAACCTTTTGAGTCAGAAAATATTGGTATTGGCATCTTGTCGCGGCCGATGTAAGCTCACAAGCACACGTAACCACAGCACGTCTGTCAATCCACATATTAAGTGCATTATGGCTAAACTATGTCCACCGTAATTGCGGTGTAACCGCTTGCAAAGTACGTGCGCGCTCAAGAAGTGACGACAAACGCACTCGAAACTCGTTTAGGCCGTCTTCGCCTTATATGTGCGAGCATACGACTTCGTTTATATGATTTTCAATTTATTGGAAATTCGTTCTCTGCATATGTATTGAAAATTTGTTTTCTGAATAATAATATAATGTACAGAAATTCTTGTTCTCATGTAAAGTGGTTGTATATATTTAATTTAATGAGCTTTAATACTGTTTCGATTGTAGAACACTTCTGGAACTCGGCGCTTCACCAAACTACAAGGACGCTCGTGGTCTGACGCCACTGTATCTTTCAGTGACGAAGAAGACTGACTCAAAGCTGTGCGAAAGCCTTTTGCATGACCACGGAACCTTGGGCACCCAGGATACACAAGGCTGGCAAGAAGTCCATCAGGTAATATTTGCACAATATTTTCTTATAATATAATTTCTTTCTGGTGATTTGTCTATCTGTAAACAATAAAAATAACCGTGTGCGATACCGTTGCATCTAAACTCGAGGACCGCATACACATAATATTCCTAATTTAACGGAAGTGCGGTTCGTTTGTTGAGATGTAGCGCGCGCTGGCATTGAGGAGGTCGCAAGTTTGTCTAACCGGAAATCTTTTTGTATGTGCGTAGGCGTGTCGGCACGGTCTCGTGCAACACTTGGAACACTTATTGTTCTACGGTGCTGACATGGATGGTCGGAATGCTTCCGGTAACACTCCACTGCATGTTTGTGCTGTAAACAGCCAAGAAGCTTGTGCTAGAATGCTACTGTTCCGCGGCGCCCAGCGCGGAGCCTTAAACTATGCCAATCAAACACCCTATCAGGTATAATATGCATATTTATGAGCTTTTATTTTAAAGTAGACAATGTAGTTAGTATTTCTTTATAATTCTATATATTTTATGGTGTGGAATTTTATATCATACAAAGTTGTTCAATTGTTAACCCACTTGTGCCGTCTCTAGGTGGCCGTCATTGCTGGAAATCTCGAATTGGCCGAAATGATCCAGAACTACAAGCCTGAAGATATCGGTAAGCCAAAACCATTTACACAATCCGTTGCCATATACCTTACTCTGTGTATAACTTATTATTACTATGTTTATAACTGTTAATTGTTCGGAATGTGTTAATGAGTGCGCCTGCGTTGCTGTATTTTTTTCCTGTTCATATTTTTGGCATTTCGTTGCGATTTAAACTTTATCATCATCTTAATCTATAATATAAATATTACTTCTCGTCAAAACTTCACCTAAAAACTCTTTATGATGTGCGCATTCTAGTTGAGATAATACTCATTTATTTACTTGTTTTTTTTTTTAAGTTTCTGCGTGCGCACCATAGAACACTGTTTTTGATATATAATACACTTACACCCACCCACCTTTTCATTAGTTTTTTTTTTTTGTGTTTCTCATCACTCATTTAAATGTTAGTGTTCGTGTTATAAATAATAGCCAGTAGACGTTTTAGACAGAAATGAATGCAAGACAATGTACAATTATTGTGCATTGTACAACCATAAGACATTTTCAGATAATAGATGAAAGTTACTTTATGAAGAAAAAAACGATACACAGAAAGAAATATTATTCACAAGAGAAAAACCACTAAACCTATCTTATCATTATGTCTTGACAATTATAGTATCTATATTTACATAGTTCGGCAAAGTCAGATTACGTAAGTAAAGTTATGTCTAGCAGTTATTCTTTTTAAGTATTCCATCAACATAACTTCGTATTTCAATAAAGTTCCAACTCACAATTATTTTTTTCCGATCCTAGACGAAAATAATTCTAACTCGTTTCCTTAAAAAAAACTCTGTTAACAGTGTATACACTCGCACTGGACTTAAAGGTGTACCTCAAGGAGGAGTTCCTTGCTATGAAGTATGATTGTCAATTGTTCATCTATTTGATATTACAGTCAGACAAACAGAATGGAGAAAACATTATCACAATCTGATTTATAAAATTCTGAAATCTTGGGCAAGCAACTGATCAATCGAACGGCCATTTAATTACTTCTATTTTACTATTTTTTTAGTACTCTAATGTTCTATGCTTCAATTTTTGATCTCAATCCACAAACATAAAAT
The DNA here is from genome assembly GCA_027564075.1 of Bolitophila hybrida. NCBI lineage: Eukaryota > Metazoa > Arthropoda > Insecta > Diptera > Mycetophilidae > Bolitophila > Bolitophila hybrida. The sequence goes on from JANSTU010000707.1 coordinate 9,513, forward strand.
TAAACTCTAGGGTATAACACGTTGGAGCATAGCTAACATTGGTAGTTACTTACTAAAGCTGATGAACATAAATCATGTTAGCTTATTGGTAACCTAATTTATTAGGTTTCGTTCTTGATTTTTTTTTTTAATAAAATATCGTTCAGTATAGGGTGAACAATCAATACTTAGATAAAGGATTTCTGACGCAAAAGAGCTCGTAGGAATAGCAACTTTTACCAGATATAAACAGCCGTATTTTTCACTGCCTTAATTCGAGTTAAATATTTACGTATGGAGTTAAAGCGATTTTAAACCCACTTGAGCGAATTTTTCACTCACTTAACGCTAAATTAAACTCTAAAATTTTTAACTTGTGCGCTTTAACTCCATAATGTTTTAACATTATTTTTAGCTCTGAGCTAAACCTATTGAACGAAAACATTGGAAGACATGGATATTTTTCGCTAATTAAATGAAAATTTGTTGACTTGCTGAAAGACGATTGTATCACACACTCCAGCGACGATTTCGACGAAGTGGAATTCCATCGATATTTTCAACTGACAAATGAATCGACACGGTTACTTCTCAATTAATGTCCATGGCATGTGCGATGCCAACGTTGTGGTTCGATAGGCAGGCTCCACTCACGATCACACAATGTTCGGCCAATTCGGCGAATGGGTACTTATTGGCGACTGCAGGTACGCGAACATTACGCTATTATTCAGCAGCCGATCACGACTATCAGCGGCCCATACTCGCACAGCTTTCGGCCTTTTGAAGTCAATCTATTTAACCTTGGAGGCATTCAGTTTTACTTTTAAAATATTCCACATCACCAAAATGCGTCTTCTCGGCTTCGCCAGAGATTGCTGTTGCTTCGACACTCTCATTTGGCTCGGCAATTCGCTCGTTGGTTGCCTCATTGTATTCTCACTATTTAGCATTTCGATTGTAGATTCTTTTGTTGCTTCTGTTAGTTCGATGGTTACCGTGTCGTGATTGTCGTTGCCAATTTAATCATGTTTCTCTGGCAATATGCATCTAACTCGTTTGACATATCAAACGAGACAGACAATATTTTTCTTGTTTAATTGTGGAGCAGCTTCCCCAAGTCTTATCAAATATTTGTTTCACGTTCCCGCAATGCAGCTGCGGTGCGTTGTTGAAGAATTAAATACAAGCAATAATAATAATAAATACTTTGAAGAAAACACAACAAAAACTAACCACAGGCGTAATTGCATTGAAATCTGTCGCAATGCGATACCATTAAATGTGCAGGCCTGAAGCGTGATTTCATTTGTTTTCATGTAATTCATGTAATTCACCATTGATACGTTGATAAGTCGCAGAAGCAAGTTCGTTTCCATTTGCGTTAAAATTGGCTTTAAACGCCTTCGTCTAAACTCGACCAAAATAAAAAAAAAACATCGAGATCCGATAGCTTTTCTGTCGACCGGTAGATGTACTAATTGTGACGTATTGTTTTCCTTTATTGACTTCATTTCACTCAACATAGCAACTTTCCAATTATCCAATTATTGTTGGTTCTTTATTAATTTGTGCAATATTAACCTCTTCAATGAGCTTTTTAGGAGGAATTCCTTAATTTCGCATGTTTGATACTCTTATTGTTCGGTTTAAGTCTGTATTCCTCTGCATCCTGGTAGTCTTCATCTTCGTTTTCTCCTTCACTTTCTGTAACTTGAACTGCCTTGGTCTGTTTTGATAAAGCATCTCCGAAAATTATCTCTGTTTCCTTTTCTTCGCTGTCTGACTCCTCATGAATTTCTGGCTTCTGTGCCAACTGTTGCTGATTAAAATCCGTGACAAATCTGACATCACGACTAATCTCTACTTTACATGTGCTCGATCCAGCATTCTGTAAGCTTTCGAGTTATTGTCGTAACCAACAAATGTCATACGCTTCGACTTTTTCTCAAGTTTACATCGATTTACTTTGTGAATGTAAACATATTCTTCAAACCCAAATAAATGTAACGTATTAATATTTGGCTTTGTTCCAATTCAAAGGAAAATTGGTATTCCGTTGCTCTGGATAATATGCGATTTTGCGTAAAATTAGCCGTTGCTACTGCTTCTGCCCAGAATGTGTGCTCCATGTTTGCGTCAATCAGCATACAGCGAAACGATTCTTACGTTCCGTAATCCCATTCTGTTGTGGAGTATGGGCCACAGTGTACTGCATGTGAATTCCTTTCGACTTCAGAAATGACTGCACCTCGTCTCCAGTACATTCACCTTCTCGATCAGACCTGATTGTTTCTGCTATGAATTCCTTCATCACAGAAAATATACGGAACAGTATCTGCTGTAATTATGCTCAGGTTTTGCAGCAACTCGTAGCTTGTCTTGTTCACGTAGATAATAAAGTCCAGACTCCATTTTCGCCGAACCTATCTTATTACCGCTCTGAATGATGTCGCACCCATCTCTCTTAAACAACAACGAAAAACCACCCACTGCCAACTGATGTGCTGTCCGAAACTTGTCACTGTGACAAGAATTCACTAATGAGGACTGAATTCTTCTCAAGTGTATTTCCGTCACCAAATTATTTCGTAAGAAGAATTCACTGCCGAGGAGTGCATTTTTGTCACCAAATCACAATAACCAATGAAAATGGTTTAAAACTAAATATAATTCGAGTATTTCATGTTATTGTTGTTGTTATGATTGTTGTTTAGTGACAAAAATTCACACCTCTGCAGTGCATTCTTGTCTGAAATAAAAAAAATAATTGGTGACGAAAATTCATATTTTTACTTTGAAATATTTTCCAGGTTTGTTGGTGAAAAAAATTCACTCCTCTACTTGAGAGAAATTCACTTGACAAAAATTCACACAAAATTCAACACACCCTCGAAATCATATTTTTCACAAACTAATAGTACGACAGCTGTCAAATTTACACATTTGTCTTTTGAAGCTTAGGACTAAGTAAAAATCATTTAGATTTAATACTAGTAGCGCCATATATGTGTCAGCTTACGAACTTTTAAGCCCACCTATTATGTTGCATTGGATGAAAAAGATGAAGAAAGCTTAAATCCAAACAATTTTTAATTGGAAGATCTAGTGTAAGACAATTACTTGGGTTACAATTATTGATGACGATGACGCATTTAATGGCATTTAAGACCAACCCATTACAAATCGGTAACATTGTAATTATTTTTGACGATTTCATTTGATCGACTGTACCGAATTAGTTATAAATTATGTCAATTTGCCCGAAAAAAATTTAATTATATTCTGAAAATTCTGTTCTTCTTCTACATGACTCGATGTTTTGTCATCTCTACGTTTTCTGCTCGTTGTTTCGGATTTGAATCCACGTTCTGGGCACAACTTAACAACCTAACAATAAAGTGATCTGAGTCAATATTCGGGCCTAGACAACTTTTCACATGATCCCATCTAAACACAAGCTATGATAATAAACTCAATGGGAATAATCATATAAATCAGCGTTAGTTAGTGTAACAAATATCAAGATCAGAAACAACCGATTTTACATTTGCTCCGATATCCAATCGGCCGTATGTGCTTTAAACGAGTGACCAAGAAAATTACTGACATATTAGAACAGGTTGCAAAGTTTTTCAATTTCAATTTTTTTTTATATATATAAAAGTGCGGAAATCGAATCGATTGTGGTCATATCGTAATATCGTAATAATCATCACAACATTTGTTATTAATAGAAAAAGTTAACTAATTCTAAATAGTTTTAATAAATAATATTTGACCATATATCCGTTAAATATTTAAATAACAAGAACAGTCCAGATTTATAAATTGCACTAATAAAATAATAATAAAAAAATACAAATACTAGGAAAATCATAATGTTTTTACGCTAAAATATACACAACCAAGTGATTCGTGTCACTAATAACTCCCCACCACTTATCACACATGTAAATACAAATCGCACCACAATCCAACACACAGAAAATCCAACAACAACAACAACAGCAACAAAAATATTTCCATACGACTAAACAAATAGTCTCTACAAACATAGATGTTTTCCTATTCACAGTCCCGTTTCGAGGTCCGCCTAGATACAACCCTCGAAGGCGCTCAGGCATCGGCTGGGGGACCACACTGTCCCAAATGGGTGGTCCTCCGTCGCCCTGTCCCTCTGAGCATCCCTTTAGTTCGGCCAGTTCCAGTTTGTCCGAAGGTTCGTCCAGTCATCGCAGCCACGAAGATGACATCAGTATTATTACAGGTATTGTATTTACAAAAATGTTGAAAATACACCCATTAAAAAAAAACAAAACACAAACAAAAATAATAATTATTCGCTTATAATGTAATCTATAAGTAAATAAAATACCCATACATATATACACATTACACACCAATACTCACTCACACTCATAACAGGGAAAACAAATAAAATTGCAAACTTTTAAATCAATCCACTAAGATTTAGCCACTTTTGAAAATGTGGCTACGGTCGATATAGTTATCTAATAAACCTTACAAATCCATTGTAACGTTACAAATTATCATCCACATTTATTCAATATTATTCTCTGTCTCTCTTACTCTAACTCACTCATCATTCGTTAAGCCTGCTTTTTCTAATTGCATGTCGTTTTTGTATAGACTATTTATAGTGTTGAATTCATAACTTTATATTTGAATGCCCTTTTAAAGTCAATTCCGATCTGGGATTGTTATAACGACTAGATTATTGTGAATTCATTATAATATGTGTCCGGGTGGAAGTCATCGTTGAATTCAAAGGTGATGGTCAAACAACTCTTCCTACCCTCACAGAAAAATTTAAACTAATTTAAATTTTATTCACAAATTATAATTATATTACTTTGCAAATTTAGATAAAAGCATCGGAGACACAAGTGATATTATAAGTGACTCATCCGGAGTAGGAACAAACTCGGACAGTGCAGCCTGTTCGATTGGTCATCCCAGTACGACAGTAGTCTGCATGGAACCGTATATCGGTAATTCGTTGGGTCATCTTAGCATTCAACCCGGTGACGTTATCGAGGTGGTGGGCTCGACAGATTGTGGCTTACTCGAGGGTTACGTGCGTGGTGTTAATCGTTCCGGATTCTTTCCTGTGCAGTGTGTGCAAGAGGTTAATATCCGCCAGAAGAATATTACAAATGTATCGACAGCAACACCACCACAATATCGATCTGTCGAGCGCGAGCAGGTTGTTCCTCAGCATAATCCTGTTCCACAGCAACAACAGCAGTATAGCAGTGCCACTGCACCGCGAGTCAAAAAAGCGTAATGAAATCTTGATTTTTGTACTCGATTGCATAGTTTTAACATTATTCATTAATATTTTTCAAGCAGAAGCATTTCCGATCCGCGAAACGTTATTCTGCATCGTGCCAAAAGAGGTTTTGGGTTTGTTTTGAGAGGCGCTAAAGCAGCGTCACCATTGATGCAGCTCAAACCGTCAGACAGGTGTCCAGGCCTACAGTATCTGGACGACGTTGATCCTGGCGGAGTGGCTGACATGGCCGGTTTGCGACCGGGCGACTTTTTGTTGGCGGTAAAATAAACATATTATTTTCTAATTGGCTATTTGTGAATATTTAATTTAATTTTACAGATTAATGGAGAAGACGTGCGATGTGCCTCACACGAACATGTTGTTGACATGATTCGAACCTCGGGCTCTCTAGTCTCAATGACCGTGGTCTCGCAGAATTTTCCAAATAATTTTCAGCAGCAACAACAGCAACATCATCAACTACAACAGCATCATATCCAACAAATGGAAACACCAATAACGGCAAGGCAGTGTGCTACATTACCGCGTAAAATGCCAGTAAACTTTGCTAAAATGCCTGCGCCGATGCCACCACGAAGAGATCCAAAGACAACGCTGAGCGTTGGACGTGCCAGAGCCAAATCAATGGTTGCCGGTCTAGAGAACGGTGGCGAAAAGGATGACGATGATGTTATGAGCTCAACAAACAAATCAAGCTCCGTTGAGTCAATACATCAACAATCCTTTTCCTCATCCACATCGACTCCAAGTCAAAATGGTCCCGGAACTCCGGTACAGCCACGCACGGCCAGCATTAAGGCAAGACCGACATCCAGTCGAATAACTGCGGCCGAATTAGAGGAACTTTTCCAGCGTCAACAGGGCGAAACAACTGCTACTGGTAATCGTTACTCAACAATGATGTCAAGTTCTAGATTCCAATCGAGTGCAGATAGTGGAGCTACAACACCACCACCGTCTCCACTGAAAGGACCCATTGTCTACTCTAGTGTGGCCGAGATGAAGCGGAAGAAAAACAAAACTGGTACTTTGCGTGGAAAACCTTGCGCCATACCGAATGTTTCGTCTGATCTGAAACGTACTTTCCATAGTACCCCGGATCTAGCTACTACACAGGCCACGGCGTCTTCATCAGTCTGGAACGGTGCATTCAAAGAACATCGTTCCCAAGATGACATGCGCACACTGCATGCGTCTCTGCAACGCCTTAATTTACCACCACCAAATCATCCTCCTCCTCCACCGCCAATTGGTCAAGTAGTCAAGGTTGAAGTTAGCCGTGGCTCCGAATACGACACTACGGTTAACTTACAGAAAAAGATGCAGTCCTCGTCATCGGTAAAGACTGTACCAGAGGATGCAGCTGAAGTTCGGTCCAGTTTTAAGCCTGCCTCGAATGCAAAACTTTATGCATCACCACAGGATCTCAAAAACGTCGGCTACCGCTCCAAGATGGAGCAGACCGCTAATCGGCAACAGGTACAATTTATTATTTTTCTTTTTTTTTGTTTTATTAAATGTTTAATTTTGATTAGGTGCGAAAAAGCTCCTCGCTCCGTGTGAACTCCAATAACACAAGCAATACAAACACCATGACTGCATCTACCCCTAAGAGTGCTGTCACAAATCAGTATGCCCAGCCAATTCGAGCTGGAATACCGTTGCAGATGAACCGGGCTAGTACACTGCCTTCGAAAGCATTGTCCGCACCACCAATTCCCGATCCCGATTACAGTCTGAGCGAGTCAGATGGCGAGGACGAGAACTCTGTGCTGTTGGCGCACAACACCAAAATGAATGAGCATATTAGCCTGGTCATGCCATCAGAGAGTAGTGGAAACAGTAATACAAGGTATGGTGAATTTATAAATAAAGATAAATTTGTATCGATTTTTAATTGTTATGTTTATAATTCTAGTGGCAGTAGCACTGGTTCCAGTTCAATGCCACACTCCTTTTCGGTGGACGAACTTCAGAAAATGCGCATCAAACTAAAGACATCACAGTCTTTCCCCAATGAGCTAATGATGCAAGAAAATCAACCGCGTCGATTAAGTCACCATATGCAGCAGCTCGAAGAAGGTGACAATTCTTCATCTGGCGTCAGCAGTGATCAAGAGGTGACCGTAAACAGTATCAGTATGACTGAACAGCCCCAACAACTGCAACAGCCTAAACCAATCATTGTGGAGGTACGCAAACCTACCAACTTGAACCTGACGCCTCCGTCTAGCGCCACAGTCCTGTCCAACCAAAAAGATGTGGTCGACGATCTGGACGATAGCCCGAGTCCACCGGCCAAGGGATTCCAACGTCACAATTCCCTAACACGAAAGCAAGCCGCAACGATAGCCATGAATCGTGCTACACGTTCAGCTGCAGTTTCACTAGTAAAACTGCCTCCACCCATTGAGGCAGACGTCGAATCGGAGCTGTCCGTCCGTGAAGCACCACTCTCGGGTGGCACCTACAAAAAGCTCCTCGGCAAAGTGGTTGAGAGTCGTCAGCACGCTGCCACACATGCTGCTGAGAATATTGTACTTGCACCACCACCGCAATTTTGCGATTGCATTAATGCAAACGTTGTAACCGCTAATAAGCAGGCTTCTTCAAATAGAACGGTACGCATTGTGGGTGCTGTGCCCAAGGTAAATAAGACCTTAGGTCCTCTGTAACCCTGAAAAGCACATTGATTTTTTAAGCACTCGTTTGTGTATTTTTTATGGTTTTGTTATTTAAGAGTCTGCTTTTTTATGTAATACTGTAAAATTGTATTTTTTTCCATGTGCCTTTATAGTTTACTGTGTTGTTTGCCAGAATCTTGTGACTAATATTGTTTGTAAATATTTAATAACGCGAACATTGTAGTTTGTGAGATTGCTACATTTGTGTTTTTTATGTTTTGTGTGTAATTTTTCTTTGATTTTGTCTATAATTTCGTTGAGAAGATTTTTTTAAAAGGTTTCCATTGGCATTATTTAAAAAAATAATAATTATTTTTTTTTTGATTTAATTAAGATAATGTAATATACAAATTTGTACACAATTTATTGCCATTTTTTTTCGATTAAATTAGTAAGAGTATTTTTATATATTCTTACATAATACAATTTTTTTAAACATCTTTTTGGACAAACCTAATGATGTGTAGTTTTGATTCTAGAATTTTCATTTAAATAACTTGACATTTTATTTACCACATTCAAATTAGTGGAAATATAGTTTTATTTGTTTTGATTTATTATTTGTATAATTGAGCTTTATGTTTCTGTGTTGTAATGTTGTAAACTGAACATGAATTTTTTTTAAGAATCTATTATAAATGTTTTAGTAATTTCGAAGATCACCGAAGAGCACCACAACGCACAAAAGCCCCAGCAAATTCAGTAGAATTTCAAAAATCAACAGTATGGATAAATAATCGCTAGCGTTAGCTGATTATTTAAAATAAAAACTAACGCGTTCATTAAATAATAGCAAAATCGTTCAACTAACTAGAACTATTCAAAGCAATTATACATATTGTATTCCCCAGGCATCGTAAACACAACGTACATTAAAGTGAAGAGTTTGCGTATTAAAGATTCACTGAGCTATCATCAGGCCATTCAGAATGTGCACTTCATATTCAAATATGCAGTTTTATGCAATTGTACACTCTGTTTATCTAGTAATTAGAGCCAAATCACATTTTTCTATAGCGATTGCATTGCACTCTTAGACGCTGAAAATCTGAAATTTACAAAAGAAAATGAAAACAAACTATTTATTATATAACTTAGCGTCATCCGAATGCGCGGACACAGAGACAGAAAATATTATATAAATTTATTATACTTAATATGAGAAACACACAACAACAACAAAAACAGCCTAATAAAAAATATTTAATGCAATTATTAGCATCTTACACGAATCAGACTTTTGTATATTATAATATATATACTCAAACATTAGAAAAAGGGGCTTCGTTAACATAGGAACGCCTCGATACAACGAACCAACAGTATTTGATATAAACTGCGCGCATATAGGATGATATTGTTAAAAAAATATATCTAAATTAATGATTTATTTTGAATTTTTTGTTTATTTAAAAAAATATGCTGAATTACGTAATAATACAGAAACATTACTCAATCCATTTCAATCTAAACGTTATACTAAGTTTGCGTGGTTTTTTTTAAAACAAAGCAGCGCCTTATTACATACACCTGATGACCTGCAAGACTTAACTGAACTTTTCACCTCTAGAAGCGAGACTACAACAGCTCCTGGACCACATATATAAATGCATCTTGGTTTTTATATTGCAAACAAAATACACACACAATTTCACATTCCTGCCAAATTCGCAAGATTTAACTATTTTAAAACGATTATAGACAAATTCTACAAATATTATATATACATAATAAAATATGTAATAAACATTTATTAATAGCGTTTTAAACGTGTAACTCTAAAAATATGTATTCGATGCAAATTATAAATTTTAAATAATTATAACAAATATGCAATATTTAAAACAAT
>JANSTU010000718.1:0-19342 GCA_027564075.1 Bolitophila hybrida
ATAATAAAAATGAATTTTGACAAAAAATGTGTTTTTCATTGAAACGATACGAACTTTTCAGCCGACCTGTTATATATCACTCCATGTGAAAATAAAAAAAAATAAAAAAGTATAATGCGCGGATTTTACTTTCCTCGTTGCCAAATTAGTGAAAGCATTTAATACATCACAATAAGAATCAAAAAATTGAGGGGTAGATTAAGTTTTATGGTAGGGCTGTATCACACCTTGGCATCCACCTCTACCCATTTGGTTCACAGCCGCATGTCATGCTTTAAATAGTAATCTTAAAATTGAAAATGTTAGAAATGTTAAAAATGAAAATGTTTAAATAAACAATGTTCTTTAAAACAATAAAAATATTGTTTTTAAATAAAAATAAATAAATTTCTGTAAAATTTTACACAAAAAATATCAAATAGCCTTAGATATCTGTTTATATATTTTTTTGTATATACAATCTCACATTTAAAACAAATAATTAAAGGTACAAATTACATCCTGATTCAATTAGAATTTTCCATGCGTTGACTTTTAAAATCTCCAACCCCAACAACACCGAACGTCGATGCTCCACTTCAAAACATATGCTCACTAAATGTCGCGTCTAATCAGAGCACAACGACACCACCAATATCATCATATATATGCATATTCTGTATATTAATACTTTATATAACTAGATATTTCACGAATGCATATATTAAACACTAGCTGCAATATATGTTATGAATATAATATTTATATATATATATATATGGCTCCAGAGCTGGGTGATTGTGTATACTCTGGCTGTGCGCTGCTTCCATACAGTGAGTGGCGGCCTATATGTCAGTACTCTGGCAAACGTGTGCGTTCGCACTTGGCTCTGTGGCGCGTGGATGTAATCACTTGGTTTTTGATGAAGATGTACGAGCGCGTGTTTGTGTGCCGCAATTGTGATAAAGTGTATATTCTATAAAAATGTATACATTTTGAGCATCGTGAAATTGTTAAAATCTGTGGAAGTTTTTGGATATGACTGTGTGACATTGCTGTTTTTGTTTTCAAGTGAATAGATTGATTATTTTTTATGTGACTGAAATTAAAAACATAATCTTGAATTTCATAATTTTTAATTCATCATATTTATTATTTCACTAAGTAACTAGAATTTAGAAGTTTATGATGTTCGTTTATGATTTTCAGTTTTATTTGTTTGTTTTTTAAGAAGAAAAATTCAAATTTAATAAAAAAAAGTATCCACAAACTTTAAAATCAATTTTTTATAAAACGTTTTCGATTTTTGATTTTAGAATACCAACAAAACCTTTAGTCAGTTTAGTTTATGTTTTATGTTTAATATTTCCAAAATTTAGAATTTTTTAAAATCTAGAATTTCGACAACGAAATATCAATTTGAAATGGATATAGTTAAAAAATGTACTTAATGAACCCTTTATATTACGTATAATTAAAATAACTGCAATATTCCTACTTGTTTGGGCAATACACGGAACCAAATCGTTTTGGCGCTTAACGAATTGTTGCTTGATTTGAGGAAATGTTCCTTAAATTAAGTAACAAGACCAATGATTTGAAGACACGCATTTACAGATTTTCAGTAACACATTTCTTGGGGCAGCGTATCAAAATCCCACATTAAAAAATCTCGTAAAAAAAATTAGCAAATTAGAAAAAAATATTGCTCATCAAAAAAAGCAAATAAATATGACAGAGAATGGAAAAATGCAAAAATGCATAGTGCATAACTCAAAAATACACTGTAAATGTTATAAAAACTAACACCAAGCTCGATATGAAAATCGAAATCAGAAGCTTTACAGGGTACTATTCCGCCATTCCCAAGGGTTGTTTTCCCTTAGCGTTATTCGTTAGGTGTTACCCATATTTGTTGTATTTTGCTGTTTAAAAAAAAAATATATATCTGTTTTCTGTGAATTGTTTATCTGTAAATTGTCGTTTTCGGTGAATTATTTTTCTGTGAATTGACGTTTTCTGTCAATTGTCATGAAACCATGTACTTTGTGATTCAAATTCCAAGATTAGTTAAACAAGAATAAACTTTAACTTTTATATATAAAGTCGGGGGGCTTGTTTCGTCTAAATAAGACTTTTTTTCATGATTTTTTTTTAGAAAGAATTACTGCAGGTTTATTTTACATATTATATAAAAGTACATCATGTGAAGAAAATTAAAAAAAAAATGTTCAAAAAAAGAGAGAAATAAAGGATTTATTGTAGCTCTTCGCAGGCGCCTAGAAAAAAAGTTTTTGTGCTGTGACCAGCCTACAGCATCACTGGATCATCTGAAACAAAAAAAATCAATTGCTTTCTTCAGTTTATTACTTCATCTCTCCAGTCTCTGTAACTTCGTTAGGTACAGATGTTATCCTTTTGTAATTTTCGTTTTTTTTTTTTATAAATTTTAACAATTTTGTATTGCGGTATTTTGTATTACGGCATTTTTTTTCGGGATTTTGAATCTCGGGATTACGTACCAAAACCATTTCTTGGATCAAGGCCACGATACGTTTGTTTCAAGTAACGTGTTTCTCGAATATATTAACACGTTTTAAGCATATCGTTCGAATATTAGTGAGTTTTTTGTAGAGTGCCTTTAATTTGAAACAAATTACAAATAAAAACCACAATTTTTAATATAATTTAAATTTTATATTAATTTTGTAAAATCGCACGTGCGACCGAATAAAAAATATAATATTTGCTTGGACGCTATTGTGTTATCTTGAATGCTGTGTTGGTTTGAATTTACTTCTGCTAGTTGTGGAAAATTCCATCGCATTTTCTCTTTATTAAAATAGTGTTTATGTATATTAAAAAAAACTGTCCATAAATCAAGCAACAAGTTCCTTGATTTGGGTAACGTGTTACTTAATTTGAGAAACATGTTGCTTGATTCAAGAAACGTGTTACTAAAATCAAGAAACGTGGGCATGTATGCACATTGGTGCTTGAATCAGACAATATGTTACTAATATTTAGTATCGTGCGTCTAGAACTCAATAACGTGTGTCTTGAATCAAGCAACATGTTTCTCAAATTCCGTAACATGTTGCTCAAATTAAGAAACGTGTTTCTGATATTCAGTAATCGGTGATACAATTAAGCAAAATGTTACTGATATTTCATAACTTTCTTCTCAAATTCAATAACGTGTGTCTTAAATCAAACAACATATTTCTCTAATTCAGTAACTCGTTTCTTGTGTCAAGTAATCAAGTAAATGTTACTGAATTTAAGAAACGCTTGCTGAAATTAAGTATAATTTACTTGAACTGATTTCAAGTAACATTTTTACTGATTTTACAGTAACAAATTTCGTTCCATATATGGGAGAAGCTTTTAATGTCAATCGATTAAATAATCTAACAAATAACTGCATCATTGTATTTCACCCTTGAAATGTCAATCTAATTCTGATTTTAGTCCGAATTCTATTTAAATTGCCGATGGGGGATTTTTATGTTATTATTTATATAAAAAAAACTTGTTGTTTTACTTATACGACCACATTTCCAGTGACAACCGTTTTTCTTTGTTTATTTAGCATATTAAATATAAATAAATGTTCGGATTTTGTTTGTCAATTTACCGCACCAAAAATACTCGTAAAGTTTTACTGCCCGAAATGCTTTTCCATTGTCGCACACACAAAGCTCTCATTGAATTTCACTCAGCCGGAATTACTGATTATGATTAAACGATTATTATATGAATATTTGCCATTGGTATCGCCGCCTGTTCGTCCCCGATTGTACATATGTATCTGTGTTTGATGTGTGCATTTTTTTTCATGTACATTGTACATGTATATTTATGTATTTGTGTACAATTTACATTCAGTATTTATGATTACAGATTAAGCTTTTGGTGCAGTATATTTTGTTCTATAGAAAGCTTAATGTTCATTATATAATCTGGCAGTCGCTCTAGGTGCGCATTCCCAAAAATTATTTTGAATTGTATACACAATTTCATCGATATAGTTCAAAACTAGTGAGCTTATCAAGTATACAACAACAGGGTAACATAAATATTATGTGACACACATAAAATATCATATAGATGTAGGACTGCAACTTGTAGAGCTTTTGGGAAGGCACACAAAGTTTACAATGTATCTATATAATATTGTACATAATGCTTCTTCTGTGTGCTCAAAAATACTTATATGTTTTTCGTACATCGTTATGAACGTGTTTTCATAACAGACTCCGCGCACGTGTGCTTGCATAATTGCGAAAAGCTCTTAGAGGAAAATTATGCTGTTTTGCTAAAGAATGAAGTGACTATAGTTCAAAGGCAGAGATGGGCACCGAGAGTGTGTGTGTGTGTATTTGTGGATATAAGGGTAACTAAGTAGTAGTTGTGAAATGGGTTAATTTCGAAATGCATTTTTTTATGTGATGTTTGAGCTTGCGCATTAAAAAGAATTACAAATAAAAGAAAAATATCATAGTTTTGTATTTATCTGTTTTATTATTTGGCACCACAAAATAACACCTAAATTGGGACTTATTTCATAATTATACAAATAAAAAAAATATTTATTTTAAGTTTGGCTTTATGGAAATATTTTCCAAAATTTCTAGAAAAAATACATTTTTTTAAATTTTTTAACACTACGAAATAAAACCCAATGTAACACATTTTTTTTATAATGAAATAGTAAGCACCAAGTATTCTATTTTATTTTTATTATATATTTTTTTTTATTTATTTGTGATTTCTATTTTTATCTAGACGAACCTAGTGCAACTTTCGACGAAAGCATAGTACAGGTCACCGAGTGGCTGTCCCTGAAACAAGTCATGATCAAGGCTTGTAGCATAAAAGTCGGTGATGTGGAAGCTATTAGTTTGGCTATGAAAAATCAAAAGGTAATTCATATATTTGTATTTTTTTAAAGCTTATAAATAAGAAGGGCTTAAGATTTTTGATTTTAATTTTTTAGTAAAAATAAACAATTTTTTATAGTAATAAAACTAACATCAAAATTCTCCGATTTAAAATTTTGAAATTTTCAAGTAAAAAATAACGATCTTTGCATTTTTATAGTAAAAATTCACGATCTTTGAATTTTTATAGTAAAAATTCACGATCTATGAATTTTTATAGTAAAAATTCATGATCTTTGAATTTTTATAGTAAAAATGGACGATTTTTAATTTTTATAGTAAAAATTGACGATTTTTAATTTTTATAATGAAAATTGCCGATTTTAATTTTTTTTTTAGTATTGTGAATTTTCAATCTATGAATTTTGATAGTAAAAGTTCACGATTTTTGAATTTTTATAGTAAAAGTTCTCGATTTTTTAATGTTTATAGTTAAAATTTACGATTTTTTAACTTTTAGTCAAAATTCACGATTTTTGAATTTTTGTAGTAAAAATTCACTATCTTTGAATTTTTATGGTCAAATTCACGATCTTTCTATTTGTATAGTAAAAAAATGTTTAAAGTAAAAATTCACGGTTTCGGATTTTTCTAGTTAAAATTCACGGTTTCGAATTTTTCTAGTAAAAATTCACGGTTTCGAATTTTTCTAGTAAAAATTCACGGTTTCGAATTTTTCTAGTAAAAAATCACGTTTTTTTTGTTTATAAAAACAACATTAAAAAGTGAAATATATCATTTTAAATAATTTTACCCATTACTTTATAGTAAGTTTGACTAATTTTTTATGTAAACTAAAAATTACTTTTTTTTCTGAAATTAAGTTTTAATAAACAATATGTATTTCTATCCTTAAAAAAGCTATTATATAATAAAGCTTTAACAAATACGTTGTGCTCCATCTATTGGCTTTATGATGTGAAAGCACAAAAATGTATTGAAAGCTTTCAGGATCGAAATCGCGTATAGATTTTTTTGTTGGCATATTATATTATTATCTAAATTGTAATGAACTATAAATATTTGATATATTTGATTAAATTATTACTAATTGCTTTCAAAATTTAAGAAGTTATAAAAAGCCAATGAAATTTAAATTTTGTGTGCTAAATATTTGAATCAAACAGTATGACTGCAAATGCACCTCAATTGTTGCTTGCGAATGATCACCCTCCTGTAACTGTAAATACTCATTATGCGTGAAATGGTCCCGTGGGGCCACTCGAGTTCAGTTTAATAAACATACCCTTAGTATGCGCACTCTCATCTCATTTATTAACCCCTTATCCGGTCGTCTTCCGCGAACAGCGCGTGCTCCCAAAATACCGACTTATATAAATTTGTATTCTAACAAATTCGAAGAAGATTTCATTAGTATTGATTTTCGCTTCGTGTGTGGGCCGCATCATATGCCCCTTCTTTATACTAAAGAAAACTCTAATCTCCCACATACTCACAAACGCCTATAACTATATATTCACAAGAACACATAAAGATTAAAGTTATTTCATTTTATATTTACGTATTCCGTTTGAGAGCGCCTCGAAAACTACACGGATGCGCGCATAAGCCGAAAATGTGCGATCTATTATTCTGTATGCGTGTCGCTTGCGAAAGCACCGCGCGCGCCGCATTGCCACCCTATCTCGTTCCATTTACAAGCGACCATAATACACACCCTAAAACTCAAACTCCACAACACCACAAGCAAATACATTATGCTGTTGGTCCGTATTTTGATAATGTTTATATGGATAGGTATACTTTTATAATGTGTTTATTATATTGAGGTAGATACAGAGTTTTTTGTACGTGTTCGTCAGCAATGACTCAAGATGTACCAGATTAACTTATTTCATTATTAAATCATATGATGGTTAACGTACACGTGAAACTTTTGCGCTAGAAGTTATAGCGTTTTTTTTTTGTTTGTTTACACTAAATCTAGTAAGAAAAAAATGGAAATATGGATTTTTTACTAAACAAGTCAGTAGAAAAGTAGATTTCTGCCTTTTTAAAAAATGTATGGATTTTTCTATGTCAATAAATGAATTTTTGACAGTTGTAAAAAAATATTCTATTTTAAAAACACACTTTATTTCTCAAAATTACAATAATTTCAGGGAACGTTTCGTTCTCCGTAAAATGGAATTTACTATTGAAATTTAGTATATTTTTTTTATAAATAAATATCCCCTTTCAATTATCTAATTTATAACTTTTCGATTTCCAGGAAGTCTTAAAAGAACTCGATGCCAAGAAACCACAACTCGATGAACTCGCACATACAGCCGAGAATCTAAAGACCGATTCAAATCGTCAGCATCTCCAAAACAAAGGTAAGCTCATTGTTTTCTTATTTTTAAGTCAATTTCAAGCAGGTCAGAAATATTATTATTATTTTATTTTTTGTCTCTTCATGTCGTTTTAAAGACGAGAGCAAAAAATCACAAAAGGATTTCCGAATTAATAATTAACTGCGGTGCTTCGACAATTAGATTTGACCAAACACAATAAAGAACCCGATGAAAAGCTTTTCCATCTATCTTTTAATATAAATCAGGTGAGGGATCGACCCGCGTAATTATTTGTTGCTTAAAAAGCATCTACTAGGTGGTGTCGCAAATGTTTTGAAGTTCAGAAGAGGAGTTTTAGTTTTGCAAAATATACCAATAGGTATAAAAATGATAGAAAATTATCCATTTGCTTTTATTATCTCAAAGTTCGGTCCTAAGCATTGGAGGTCCTAAGCATTGGAGGTCGCCGGTTAAAAAAATGCGTAACATAACTTTATCGGTCAAACAAGAGTTTTACCCTAGCCCCTACCCTAGAGGTAACTTCTCGTCCTTAAAAGGTTTTGTTTTAAGTTTAATTGTTAAATGTAATATTTCCCGACTTAAAAATAGTGCGGCTGTTTGCGTGATGTTTTTTATGACACACCTAGCAGTGAACAAAATTGTGGAGAACTAGATTATTTGGAACAAAAAATGTCAATGTAAAATATATATAGTATAAACAACAATATGAACTAGTGTTTGGAAGAAGGATATAAAAAAATACAATTTTGACAAAATGGCGGACAGTCAAGGTTAAAAATTCGATTTTCACTAAAAAAATCAGTGTTTTTTGGCTATAAAAAAAAACACACGATTAAACACTACATTTTTTTGTTTTGAATAAGACTGCAAACTTTCAAAAATAACGGTTGTGTAATTTTCGAGTAATTTTGGTCACCGATTTCAGAAATGCTATTTCGAGAAAAACGCGTTTTAAGTTTCAACTTCATATAGTCACATATAGTCATCTATTTCGGGCCTTGCCTTCTTATAATTTTTCCCTCAAGAGTGCTCTCGGCCCTGCGCTTCGAATTCGATTCATTTTATTATATGAAGGCATTTTAATTACCTATCGATTGAATCTTCAAATATCCAGAGTGGGTTTTCTTTGCCCGCTTAAATAGTAGTTTTCTAAAAAAATCATCCTTTTATCTTTAAAGTCGAAGCGATTGCCACCCACATTTGAGTATTTTGGTCTCTGAAGGAACCCTTTAAAGAAGATTGAAAGATAAAAAAATCTGATAAACATAATGGAAGATAGGGGCACAAACCTAGTTTTTTATACATTTGTTAATTACAAGGAGGAGCGAGAGGGGTAAACAAATTATGATGCCAAAAAAGGGTGAATTGACTTGAATTAAATTTAATAAAATTAAAAAAAAACACACAAGAAAACCATTTAAATAGTACCCTTTCATTGACCTTCATTTATGAATATGGCTTTAAAATAAAATCCTTAGGAATGGCAGATATAAGATATAGGATATACTTTTTTTGAAAAAACAATCCTTGGGATTGGCTGGTTTTATTTGAGATTTTTACCTTCTTCCTTCTCTCCTTAAGGTTATAATGTTTAATTTGTCTTTTAAAGATTATCGTTTTTTTAGTTTGTTTATAAATTTTCTTTTATTTATTTATAAAATGTAATTTCTTAAATTCTTTAAATTCTATATTTCACCTTAAATGTTGGTTGTATTTTTGAATTTTTGTCTGTTTGAGTCAAAATTATTCTGACGACTACTTCTGTATTTTTTTTTTCATTACATAATTTTATTCAAGAAAATATTTTCTCGACAAATTAATTTCATATGTATATTTTTTTGTAATAATTTCAAGACAGCTTTATTCTACACAATCTCGGATTTTTATATTGACATTGTCGAGATGCTCCACCCTATTACCACTACATACCTAGAGCTGCCTCACTCACGCTCCTTGTCTGAGCGTACAATTTGTATTTAAACATACCTACATTTGCTTCATTTCAATGTATATATAAAGGAAGTAATGTTATGGTTTTGAATATAATTGTATAATATATATTATGATATAGCATATTGTTCATTATACGAGCATAATATGCATTTCGCAAAAGCGAGGTGCTCCCCGAATTCACCAATGTGTGAGTGTGTCTTTCAGAATGCATACACACACACACCTGATTTATATATATGTATATAGACATAGACATATACTCTCGCGCAGCATTTTCCATTCATCCGT
Source organism: Bolitophila hybrida (assembly GCA_027564075.1). Classification (NCBI taxonomy): domain Eukaryota; kingdom Metazoa; phylum Arthropoda; class Insecta; order Diptera; family Mycetophilidae; genus Bolitophila; species Bolitophila hybrida. The sequence goes on from JANSTU010000718.1 coordinate 9,482, forward strand.
TCGTGCACCTCAGCAAGAACGAGGCCACCACTGCTCCACATTATCATAAACGATGAAACTTTGTCTGGAAAGATAAATTTGCGGAATTTCGAGATTAGCTTTTGCACAGAAGTTATGCGGACACTTTTCTCGTTGTTCGGATATGAGAAATCGCTGTAAAATTGTCTCTTCAAATTGGATGACAATAGCGAAGCTGGAATATTTGTTTATTTTTTTTAAAATTAACTATTTAAATAATATGAAAAATTATTGACTTTAATTTTAATTAATATGATTGAATTTTTTCGCATGACGCATACTAAGATCACGGCACATGATAACACACCTCATTCACCTGCTCGCAAAAATCGTTGAATGTTTCCTAATGTTTTTCTTTTCTTTTGGTTTTTCTTGTACAATATAAATATATATATATATATATATGTATACAATAACACAGACACATATAAATTTCTGCGCATGCACAGTGTTCACACACGAGGGGTTGAATTGCACACGTGTCGGTATGTGCAGCCCTTGAAACCCCTCGTACAATTTCCACGCGTTTACATTTTTGTCTGTATGAATGTGTGTGTTTGTGTCTGTGTTTTGCGTATAAATGCGTGCGTTCTTCACGCATACTGTTGTGTGCACCCTGTCTATACAGCGCCGCCGGTTTGAGGGTTGTTCTCTTTTCCTCTGCTAGCGTACCCGCGTACACCCCCGCCGTCTGCACACACACACACACTCTGCGTGCTGGCATTCTCATGAGGCAGAGCGCGCCCAGTCGGCTAAAGCTTTTCGGACTAAACGTGTCTCGGGAAAATGCTGCTGTTTTTACAAATTCGTTTTCTATACTAATAAATCTGTGTCCGGCGCGCGACAGTTTTTTCGAATAATCTGTGTACGGGGTTCCTAAAGTTCTGTGGGTCCATAGCTGTTCTAGACACCCACACATCGAGCGTAGTGAAATCGCGAAATCGATTACTAGTACCGGTTGTTTTCCCACGAATCGATCGTGCGGCGAGGTGTGCGTAAAACTACGTTTCCTGGCGCGCGCGCTGCGTCGTTTCTCTGTGGACAGAATTTTCTTTTGGATATACATATATTTATATATATACGAGTGTTTGAGTGTGTGTGAGAGAGAGTGTTTGTATCTATAATTAATACATATACATATAAACATATACAGCTGTTCAGCTGTATTAGTGTGTCTATTGTTTAGCATGTGCATCCAATGTAATCAATGACCGTGATTAAATACAGTCTCTGGTTCGCCGGCTGCAATTAGTGTTACGCTACGCCAAAGTGATTTAATTGCATCGTATATCTATTTCTATATATACAACAAACCAGATTAACATATCTAAATATAGCCACCCTTAAATAAATATTATCTATACTCAACATATCATCTGATCTTTGGCATATCGATTATTATTACTTCCATTTTTTTAATTTTAAATAATCATTTACTACATACCAACAAAATAATAATATGGCAGACAAAAGTCAGCCCGAGATGACACCGGAGATGTTTCGTAAATCTCTAGATCTTGCCTCACAGGCTGCCCTGCGTGGTCAGCAGATGTTGCGCAAAGCAGCCGCTGCTGAACACAAGGCACCACCGGATGTGCCGGCACGAGGAGAACCAAATAATCGTTCTGCAGCACCGGACATTCCACCAAAACGTCATAGTCTCAAACAGGTGCCACCACCCGTTGATGGATCACCACGTCCCATACCAAAACTACCGCCTCCGTTGCCGCAGAAACCCTCTTCTGCTCAGAATTCTCCGCAAATGCTTCCGAAATTCAATGCGGCCGATGTCAACGTTCGTCAATCACCGTTGCTCGGTATGCGACCACCTGTAACACCGTTGATGCAGCCAAAATTCGATAAAGGTCTTCCACCGGCTTCGCCTTTAACCACCTCTAAGTTCGTTGACAAACCTGTTACTGGTGCTGCTCAATTTTTACGCTCCAACATACAGTCATCTCCTTTACTTGCCAATAAACTACAAAAAACAGCTATTAAACCGGCAGTATCACCATCGGAAGATCATAGCTCCGAGGATGCATTGCGTGGCATCGAGAGTGGCATTCGTAATATGGAACGAGCCATGCAAGAACAAATGAACCAGCGCTCAATGGAGTCAGCTGCAAATCATCAACTATTGGACAAGATGAGTTTTAATCCAATGGAATTCAAGCGAGTTATGGGTTCGATCTCATCTTTAGACGGCAGCGGTGGTATAAATGGGCGTTCCGTACCAGAACCGGTACGCATGAATCCAAATATGCGCTCAATGGAGCGTGGTTTTAGCATGGATCAAATGCGTTTGGAGAACTTACATCATAGTCAACAACAACAACAAGCACCACCCGTTGGACATATCAAACATATGCGTTCAATGGACTCCAATCCAAACATTAGATCAGCAATGGAAGAAATGAAAATGAAGGGTATCGTAGATCAGCAGCAACATCGAGCACCGGTTGAACATCATATGCGATCGCTGGATCGTAATCTACCTCTTGATTTACAGTATAGTCGACATCGTTCGCAGGAGGTGGCCGAATTTCGTGATCAACTGCGTCAGCAGATGCAGAATGCTGCAGCAGCACAGTCTGCAAGTGGTGGTGGTGGACAGCAACCAATGATGGAGGCAACTAGTCGTCAGGGTGCAGGACTGTCACGTGAGGACTTGCGCATGCGTCGTCGGTCATCACATGATGAGAATCAAATCTCGCAGGGTGTTCCGGGTAAATAGAGGAGTTTATATATTTTAAAATATACAAAAATAATAATTTTTTTTTTTTTGATTTTTTATAAAAAAATTGTCTTACCTGTCCATAAGGGTGAAGAATTAAACCCAAAATTTAAAGACCAAATTTGGTCATAAGAATTGTAGGTTTTTAGTTAGTTTTTTTGTTTTTTTTTTTAATTTACATTATAATATTTACATTATTTAGTTAAAATACACTACCTCAAAAGTTTGGGGTTACTTGATACATGTTATAAATAACATAACATAACATTATTCTATTGAGCACGTGTTACATATGTTACGAATGTCGACATAAAACACGTTCCACATTAGTGCGTAGTGGGGGTAGAAATACGATCAGTCATTGTTGCATTACACGTAGAGGGTTACTAAAACGCGGAAAATTGCTTCAAATACCAACGTTTCTCAAAATTCAGTTATCGTTTTGGTAGTCCTAAGGCAACTTCAAAACAAGAGGATAATTTCATCTGTGTTCAGAACTGAAGAACCGTAACCCTATAGAATTACTGTGGGATGAGTTGGACAGAAATGAGAAAAATGCAACCAACAAATTCAAAACTGCTTAGGGTGTTCCTGCAAACTTGTTGGGATTGACTTTCAACGGAATAATTAAATAAAATCATCGATAGGGTGCCCAGAGTCTGCCCTGCTGTACTACGAGCGAGAGAAGAGTATTTTGAAAAATAAAAAAAATTGAAGAAATAATGTCGAGTATTTGCGAAAGTTGACATATTTTGTTCACATGATATGATTAATAAATGCTAATAAATAATAATAATTGGTTTTCTCGAAAATTATTAGTTGAATCCAATCTATTGACCCGTAGTGTACATTAGAGTGGGTTATTTTTTCAATTTGGAATATTTGTTTACGGGTAGGGCAAAAAAGTTGTAGAATATTTTTTTAAATAAAATGGCTTTTTTATTTGACGTTTGTTGCATTGCATTGAAAAAAAGACAAACTTCGAAAAAAAGCCAATTTTTTTAAATTTTTATTTTGGAACTTTTGGGCCCTATCCGTAAGGACAATTTTGCTTTTTAAAAAAATCTCATACAAACCGTTTTATAAGTAACCCTTCCCAGTGTACATATTATTTTTTTTTCTAATTAAGACATTTCGTCATAATTTTTCTAATATAAAATAAGATGGTGCTTGAAAAAAAATATTTACCTGTACTATTTTTGACATTATTTTGTTAAAAAACAAAAATACAATTTCATTATGTTAACACTTGTTTTATGATCATTTTTTTTTCAAAAAGATTTTGTTTATATTGGTGATTCTAAACTTTTTAATCATAGCCATAGCCGAGTGGGTTAACGCGTTGGCCTGGCTTATGGGAGGTCGCCGGTTCAATCCCGGTTCCGGCCGGTTCCTATCGCCGGTTCCTATCGCCAATCACCAGTCGTGTGAACCCGTAATGGTAAATGAATCCTGTGTGCGGCACAATCCCACAAGGGATTACAGGATCCAATGAGATGAAACTTATTTTTAAAGTAACTTTTTCAATTACAATTTTGAAATTTGTAATTTTTAATTTTTCAATTCTATTGCAGTTTAGCTATTCTACTAGAATTATAAATAAATGAAAATTAATTTCTACTTTTCAAAAAAGATATTCTTCTTCATGTGGCTATATACAACTTAGAACTGTCATGGTGGCTTTGACAACAAATGTCTACCAAATTGAATAAAACATATTCTTTGGAGCTTCGACAAAAGTTATTGCTTCATTGTGATCGAAAGCTCGTAGTCACTGTCACTAAGTCTGAGGTTAGCTCAATATTCGTAGTTAAAGCTCATCCGGGGGTCGGGGTGAAGTACACTTTAGGCCACAGCAAATATCAACATTGTATTGAGGGGGAAAATCATCCGGTTAGGGGGAAAAACTCAAAGTTTGACCAAAATTTTATAAAAATTACATTAAGGCTACATAAAAATGCTAAAAAAAATCGAAACTCTTATGGGAAATAGGGTCGAAAATGTTTTTTTTTGTATTTTTGTGTATAAAGGTGGTGCGAGAGGAAAGAAAAAATTGATGGATTATTATTAAAGATAAAGAAATGGCGTAGAAGTTAAAAAAAACATTATTCAATTAACATATAAAATAATATTCCAAAACATATTTTTTTAATTTAAAATATTGTTTGTTGATTTACTATTAAAAAATCTGAATTCTAATTATTATTTCAAATTGCAATTTACAAAAAAAATAATATAAAATTTAAATTAAAATAAACAATTATTATTGTTTAAAATTTTACAAGAGATCTAAAAAATGTACACTTTCTTATCATTGAACACCCAAAATCCAACATGCGCATGGATTTTAGGTTTTTTGTCAACTGCAGAGGTGTGATTTTTGTAACCTTTACGACAACAATAACATGAAATACTCGAATTATATTGTATTTTATATCCTTTTCATTGGTTAATGTGATTTGGTGACAAAAATGCACTCCTTGGGATTGAATTCTTCTTACCAAATAAGTTAAATTATTTTAATTAATAGTATAAAAATATAAATTTTTTAAATTTCCTTTATTTAAAAAAAAACAAATTTTCTTTTGTGGTATTTTCTTTGAAAACGTGTAATATTTCTAAAAATAACGAATTTTCCTTTTTATCACCAATAGAAAAAGCGAGCGTAGCGCGTGCACTCAACCAAGCGTTATGAGATAATTATAAGTTTTCTGCGTCAGACATCAACATCACGCAGATCTCTATAAGCTAGAGTTCGTTAAAGAAACTTCACTTAAGTATGTGTATGTCTGTATGTGTGTGTGTGTACCCTTCATCGAGCCACTCGCTCTTTGCATATACTTAACTTTCTTCTTTTTTTTGCATGCACATAATATTTTGTCTATGCATAATCGACGAACTCATGTTTTACGATCGTACACATGCACTAGATTGTGTTATGCTGTGATGGGACTAAAGGGGGTGGCGGAGAGGGTGGTGGTGTGCGGATACATATGTTTTCTGTGCCCGAGCACACTAAATATATGTAATATCTATGTGTATCTATATATACATTCCAATATGATATTGTGCGCACATATGTTGGCATATAACATGTAATATTATATCGCTGGTCTCCCATAAATTACAGAATAAATCTTTGACGCATATAATATATCATGTTTACGTGTGTATTCATAACGTAAACACACACATACACATATATATATATATATATAGAGAGAGACAAATTCAGAGTCGGTTTTATATTCCATAAATTTCATGTATATAATCAGGATATAAATACACATACACACTCACACAGATACATTGAATAATATTGCACTCCCCCGCACCAAAACACATCACACACTCATAACCTATGGGGTGTAATATTTAAAATATGCACGCGGTTTTGTGTTTGTACGTTAATCAAATCAAATAAAGTTAATTTAACTTTGTAAATTAAATAATAACACAAAATTTATGTTTTAAGTATAAATATGTATTTTACAGTTACCTATATGTATATAATTGTAAATTATGTAAATATGAGTTCGAAGGGACGAGTCTTGTATTCATGAATATTTTAGCATACAAATCGCTGGGGCTATTTTGGTGTAATTTGCACGAATGAAACGTATTTACATTTTACACATGATTGATGCATCATTGTTTTTCTTTGCACACATAGCTCTATAGTTTTTTTTTTTATTTTAAATTATAATTAAATTAATGTAACCGAAGTCAAAACCCGGTCCCGGTTCGCGGAAATTGTGTCCCAATTATTTTCGTCACAGAATTCACATATACTTTTCATTAAATGTAAATGTGTGTGTACAAATTCCGGATTGTTTCCACAAAAACCACCCTCAAACCAAATGCATTGTATATGTTATATACTGTACATATAGTTTATTAACCCCTTCGTCATCGGAAAACTCGCGTCACGTGCATAAAACACAAAACAGCAGAGTACCACAATTGTTTCCCTCAACCGCACACACGATTTTTTCCACGAATTTTACACCTATCGCGTTCATATAACAATCGAACACTCGTGTATAGTGAACCGCACGCGTTCTCTAGCTACGAGTATATATCATATATTACAACCCTATACTAGCCAACACTAATACACATCATTTTACATAATTATTTTAAAACATGCCGGGCATTCAGTGTGCCCACAGCAGGCGCATTTGTCGGCGTAGAGCTTGATTGGGCTAATTCGGAATCGTTCTTCGATGGCCAACACTAACATATATATGCGTGATACCTGCGCGCGTGAAAGCCGCCCCATTGTCATAACACTCATGGCGAAGTGGCGTGGCGCAGCGTGGTGGTTATTTGAGGGTGCACTGTATTGCTGAAGCCGCACCACCAGCTATATAATTTCCCTTATTGTAAACTGTCAGTGAGATGAAGAGCGTTTAGACATAACATATATATGCAAGTCACTAACATATACGATGATTTGATTTTCAATTTGATTTATGTGAAGTACCATTATGATTATGATATATTAATTTTATAAAGAATAATCAATTCAAGCAGGTGAAAAAATAGACAAAAATGATGTAAAAGTGAATGCATTTTTCATTTAGAATTGTAGTAACAATAATTTGTAATTTGGTAATTTTTTTTATGATCATAAAGTGAACATAATATAAATTGACTATTATGAAGACCCGATCCTAATGACCACAAAATGATAAAAAAAATCTCCCTTGTGGTAAAAGGATTAAAAAAGGTCTAAATTAAGTCTGTTTTAATGACCATAATATGACCTTGATGAAAATATTGACCTTAAAAAGGGTTAAAAAAATATAAAATGAGTCTTTTTTAATGACCATAATATGACCTTAATGAAAACTGATCCTAATGAATAAAATATGACAATAAAATGATCAATATCTGACCAATATTGTGACCATAACAAAAAAACCGACCCTAAATATGACTATAATAAGATTTTAGTGGAAGCCGACTTCAACGGCCATATTATGATCATAAAGTGACCATCATATGACTGAAATTAACTATTATGAACACCCGATCCTAATGACCACAAAATGATGCAAAAACTCAACCGTATATTTTGACCTTTGTCGTAAAATGGCCTAAATTGAGTCTGTTTTAATGAAACATTAATGAAAACCAATCATAATGAATAAAATATGACCATAACGTGATCAATATGTGACTAAAAATTTGACCATAACAAAAAACCGACCCTAAAGACCATATATATATGACTAAAAAACTAAACTAATGAAAACTAACCCTAGAGACCATTATATGACCTTTGTGGTCAAAAATAGTCTAGATTTATATTTTTTTTATAAAACACATTTAATGGTTTATAGACACAATCGAATAAATCAAGACATATTGACTAAAACAACTAATCCCTAATGAAAAATCAACCGTCATATCATTGGATCCTGTAATCCCTTGTAGGATTCATTGACCATTACGGGTTCACACGAGTGGTCAGGTCATGCTAATGTGTGATGTTCGCTCCTATTGGAGCTGCTGTGCTCTTACACATCCCCCATGGTTAGGAGTCTTAATTTGCCCTGACGCGACTCTAACAACTTTGCAGGGCAAATGCGCATATTTTTGAGATATCTCTATGCACCGAGATCTATCTTGCTATTTTATATTCGGAATCGTGAATCATCCACGCCATCATTCACTTACTGTTCTATACAGGGTGCGTGTGTATATGTTAATTGATAGCATTAATGTTCCGTTATTCCAAAGCAATAACCTATTTCAGAAAAACACTTCGATCTGTCGTCCGGGATTGAACCGGCGACTTCCCATAAGCCAGGCCAACGCGTTAACCCACTCGGCTATGGCTATGGTTGCTCACTGTACCTTAGAAAATAGTAAATTAATTCGCTGAAACTAGTCGACTTTGTAATTTGCATTGCCATATGAATAGAATTAAATTTGACAGAACTTCACAAATATTATTATGTACGCGAGTAACTACGTTCTCGAACATATTCAACATATCGGGCATCGTGGAACATTGTTACGGTCAATCAAGATTGAAATTAACTACCCAAACATTCTTCGAGGCATGATTGGTCTCGGCTCGTTGATCGTTTTGCCAACTGATCAACACAATTGATTTATTAGTGCTCATTTAAAAAATATGTAGAATCGAGTTCGCTAAAACAACTTTCTTTGTTTTGTCGGCATCAAAATGTATAGGTTTTCGCAAAACCCGAAAACGCGTCGACATGATGACAAACACGACTCAGACGATAACATAAATCCCTCGTGTTGTGCGCATTGCAAAAGTGCGTTTTTCATATTTACTATAATTTAATAATTAAAAATGTTATAATTATATTGTTTACCTTGAAACTATATTTTCTTCGAATTTAATTATATTCATAGACAAATATATGCTTTGACACACATTTCCTAAATTTCTATTTGAACAGTAGAATTTAAATAATAATTAGCACGGTTATTAAAAATCATATTTTAATATTTTTGTATTAACTCGGTGTCCAATTATATGTAGTTGAATCATAAATTAATTCTTTTGTAGCTATTATTGAGTTGACTTTCGATGTTTAAAGGCAGTTGCGTTTTTTTAATTTAAATTGTTAATGATATCTTCAGCAGTAGCACTGCCATGTTGAATTGTGTTTTGTCATAACTATTAGCACTTTATCTTCAAATTTGTTCAGAAAACTCAATATAATATGTTTTAAAAAGTTTTTTTTTGCATTCATTCAATATTGAAAAACTATTTTTTAGGATTGTTTTGTTCGTGGGAATAAGTAATTATAATTCAATTAAATTTTGACAAAATATTGATATGGTTAATTTTAAATATAAATAATCATTTAACCGATAAACAAAAAAGATACGCCCTGATGTCCGCAGAAGGCCGTAACAAGAGTTCTCCTATTAAGGGATTTTTTTAATTTGAAATCAAAAAGTTTTTAACCTATTTTCTAACAATATAAAGTATGATCTCCCAAGATGCTAGTACAGGCATGGGAGGACGAGTCTATTCCTGAAGCTTGGAAGTCAGGAATAATCGTTAAGCTGCCCAAGAAAGGTGACTTGGGCAGCTGCGATAACTGGAGGGGTATATG
>JANSTU010000729.1:0-19337 GCA_027564075.1 Bolitophila hybrida
ACATATTTATATGTATATGTGCATTTGTGTGTGTAAACGTTTTATTATGTTACATTGCATTTGCAAACTGAAAATATGTGGGTTTCCATTTAAAATTATAATTTATTTACATAAATGGGATGGTGTGTTATAACGTACACTTGATATTGTACTATTTCATTAAAAATAAACAAATTAAATTTAATTAAATATTTTTTAAATAAATATTTGTTTATTTTTTTTTTATTTTTTTTTTGGTTTTATGTTTACATGATTACATGACAATATTTTTGTTTCATGCTATTTAATGATTTTGTTTGGTTTTTATAATTTATTTACGGTAAATATAAGACAATTTTTCATCCATTTTTTTACTTTTTTAAATGATTGTTCTGATGAAACCATTGAGATCTAGTAGAAATTATACTTCCTTCGATAAGAATTCAAATATGTCATAAAATCGGTCATAATACTAAAAATAAACGTTCCTTATACTATGCGTGAAATTTTTGAATTCCTCGAAGAAATAATTTAAAAGTCGAAATTTAAATTAAAAAAAAAATGATTTTACATGACAAATTAGATTTTTTTTTCATAAAATATTGGGGATATTTTAGGAGGGCGGAAATGGGATTTTTTAAAGATGTGTCCCCTAAGGGTGGTCAGATTTTTTTCATCTCATTTTTGGTATTTTGAATACGTTTCATTTGATGCCATTTATAGTCAATTAAAATTGTTATAATTATAAACTTTTTCGCAAGAAAACTTTTTATTTGTTTTTTTTTATATACCAGGTTTTTAGAAGTATCAGTATATAAAACATACGGACATTTTCGTCTTTTTGTTTATTTGCTCATTTTTAAATGAAATGTGAAATTTTAATGAGCTGCAAGCCAAAGTCTCTTTCTCAACCACTCTGTTCGAATGATTAAGTCACTAACATGGTTTCAGTCTCGGTTCAGGGCAACTTGAATGATCGGAATTATTTGTGTTTTTTTTGGTGCATTGGCTGGTTACAGATCTTAAAGTATAATCAAAATCCATAAATCTAAAAAGAAAACATTTGCATGTTTGTGTTTTGTGGATTTTTTGTTTACATGAAGTTTATGGGTTTTGTGTTTTCTTGTTTTTTTTTTATGTTTAATATGGTTTTTTAATACGAATTGTGGGTTTTGTGTTTAATTGGATTTTTAACATAAATTGTGGGTTTTAAGTTTTTTTTTTTTAAATTATAAAATATTTATTGTATACATTAGGTCAAATCTTACACGGCATTTCAAATTATTTTCTTATTTAATAATAACGAAATATGGGTTTCACGAATTGTGGGTACTGCAAATTATGGGTTTTATGTTTTGCTCGGTATTAAGACTTGTGGGTTTTATGTGTTAAATACATATTAAAAATGTGACAAAAAGAATAATCCAGGGAATTAAAGTCGTGGAAAGAGAGACGGTGTGAAAAATACACAAATAATTTATATGAAAATGTTTAAAAAGGTAAATTATTAGGCCGAAATTTTAAGTATCACAGTTTTGACATTTTTTTACTAGGAAAAAGTTATTGACTAGTTTTAATAAATAAAAAAAAAAATAGTTAAGTATTACATATAAAAATCATAATTGAGAATATGTTATGTAAACATTTTATGTATCCTAGTTTTGTTTTTTAAATTTAATATTATGACCAAGTTTTTAATTTTTTTACAGCAAAAATTTAAATTATTAACACCACTATTTATTCGTACCAATTCTATATATATATATATTTTAGTTTTAGTTTTTAAATAATTTTTTCTAAAAATAATTGTTTCTAAATAAGAGTTTTTTTGTTTTTAATTATCGGAGATAAAACTCTAAAACAACATAAAAATCTTTAATTATATTTTAAAATGTACTCTTTATTGCAATGAAAATAAAAGCATATTGTGATTGTATGTATACTATTCTGACAGTAATTTTGAAAATGTGAATTGTTTTCTATTCTGAATATATTAAATTTTTAAATATATATTTAAAAATATTGTGAATAGCATTTTTAAACAAAGCAATATGATAAAATGTATTTTATTTTCTTATTTTTTTTAAATTTTGTTTTTTTTTTTTGTAATTACAAATTTTATGTACAACAACAATAATGAACATATCATTACAGATCTATGGAATCTTTTTCTCATATCTTTAATTTTAGTTTGAAAGTAATTTTAAAACTTTTGGAAAAATATTAATAAATTGAAATTTGAAATTGTAAATAATTTTCAAATATAAAAAAAAAAAAATATATTGCATTGTAAACATTTTTAAACCACATCTGTTATTATGACATTACTTTTTAGATTGGTAATTTTTAATTAATTAATTAATTAATTAATTTCTATTGTGAATATTTATAAAACTCTCAAAGAACATGCCTTTTTCTTTCTTTCTTCATATCTATAATTTTCAAAATAAAATTTATAAAAAGCCCCTTCACGCGCCGCATACATCAACATGTGTGTAATTTTTCCGACTTTCCTCTTACCAAAACATTGTTGACAAATTCTCCTTATTCATTATTCGAATGCGATAAAACACATTTTAAAATAAACACATACATTAAACTACCCTTTTTCTGCCATAAAACACAATACAATAAAAACTATTTGTATGTACACACAAAAGCTGCTGTTGTCGGTCTCATCTATTTTTAAGGATCATACTATATAGCCTATATATATAGTATGTGTGCCGGGACAATAAGTGTAAAAAGGGTGCTAAACGAGCCCACCGCACTCCGCGTATATTTCCAGATGATCCTGTAATGATTATATTAGGTATTAGCCCTTGTGCCCAGATTGACTTTGTGCAAAGGGGTGATTTCGGTGAACCATCAAAATTTATGCGAGTCATTAAAGTCGACTGTACATAATTTGTTTTCCCTTGACGGTGATTTTTTTTTGTTGTATATTTAAATTGTATCTTGGCGTATGTTCATTTTCTTAATATAATTTATACAGAATACAATAAACATGGGCGAATTTATCGATCGTATTTTCAAAGTCAATGGAAATTTATATTCAATTTGGTGTCACCCGAAAAAAAAACGGCCACCCGCAAACAACACACAGACGCATATTAAAAACTTGGTGATTACATAAATCACAAATTACCGCATGTATTCCACAGCAGCACAACGCAAAAAACCATGTGCAAACAATGGAAAATGTCAATAGCATTACGGTGAAAATGTGCACAATTATGCGGTCCGCAGCTTTTCGCTATATTCGCGGAGAAAATGCCGCGCGACATGCGAAAAAACACGAAAAAAATGTACCACCCTCTGCTATACACTTGCACAAGTTACATACCACAAAAAAAAAACAGGAGTTGGTTTCGAGTTCGAATCGTTCCGCCAGTCTTTTCACTGCTAATCCGGAATGACCGCCAGTTTTCAATTAAAACGCCATTTGATGGCTTTGCCAAGTCGATTTGATTACAGTGCTGCTGGCATGCTGGTAAAATGGCAGCGACAGTCATATGCATATGTCGAGTACTTTACTTTATATGAAGCTATATGGTACTTGGTGTAGGTCCAGAATAGCTATATCCAAAACGTATAGTTTAACGATGAGATTTGAGTAGGTTTTGTAGAGATTATAGTGTGTTTGCGCGCTTTTTTTGGTTGAAATTTACATATTTTAAGTGAATATTAAATTTATTGCATAGCAGAAAGTTAAAACATTAATTTCTTCTGGGGTTTTACTCTAGTTTCTCAAATATAAGTTATATACCAATGAGATTGTTCCGAGGGACGTGACTGTAAAGCGCTCTATATGAACAAGATTGGCCATTACAGATATGAAGGATTTCGGTAACAACCTCTCGGCATTAGAAAAGCTCAGACATCGAAATCCCGAAATCCCCAAATGTACACCCGGCTCGTCGTCGGTTGCGTCGAGACGATGCCGTGAGCTCTCTAGGCCAGAATTTATGTTAATGAAGTGACCCACATATTTGAGGGAGCTTTTCGTTGCTCACTCAATAAATTACCGAGTTTATGGACAGTGTTTTATTAAATATATATAGTATTATACAGAACGCACATATTATATGTTGGCGCCAACCAATTCTATGTGTGTAGGCTAGCGCCTGATTGATTGGTGCGCTTTTCTTCTATATCGATAAATTGATAATGAATCCAACTATAGATGCTAGCCGAATAGATTACCAAACGTGCGCTGTTATCAATTATCAATTATCAATAAATTATGATATTGTTATTTTAAGTTTCTTAATTAAAGTTTTTTTCTTTCTTATCTTTTAATATAAACAAAAACTATTCTGCCGACTAATCTAAAAAGCTTCCCAATAATATCTATTTGGTAAATTATATAACCATTATATTTGTTACGGTTTTTTTTCCTAATTCCTAGCGTAAAAAACGATTTCTTTCGCGCATATTTATGCATTCGACAATTTATACAATAATCCAAAATGGGGCACAAGCGCGGTCCTGTAAACACGAAAAACAGCACGAGCTATCGAACAAAATTTTAACCATAAAGTATACAAACGTTTCGCCCCGTTTAATCCGTTTTCGACGTATTTATGGTCAAAACTGGCCGATTGTAAATAAACAAACATAGCCCCGAAAAGCGTATACATGAAATACGCGCGCGTGTGTCTGGCACTGTGTATACAAGAAGTTGGGGCTGGAGGGGTGATGTTGGCGGATTATATACGAATGTGTGTAAAACATATCGAAAAAGGCACCGCACACAACACCAAAACGAGTATTTATGTGAAATGTATATTTTTGGCTGTGCAGCGATAAACAAGTTCTTCGGCGGATTTGTAAATGTTGTGCTTTCTAAAACGACCAAAAACATTGTTTATTTATATTTTTTTGGAAATTGCGGAAAATATATTAGGAAAATGCTGTAACGTGAATGTTGCCGAAACAGGAAAATTGTGTGTTTAAAGAGAGGCGCAGAAGATTCAAAATACAAACAAATCGAGAATACCAAAGCAATATTTTGGAAAACGGATTTGTTTACGAATTTGGCGTAAAATATAAAATAAAATATAAAATATATATATAATAAATTGTGTTGAGTTTTAAAGGCCAATCTAATTTATATTTTTTACATATAATTTAATTTCAGTCTTATGTTGTGATGTTTGTGCATCTAAAGAAATTTAAAATTGTGTTTAAAGCCAAATGAACAAAAAAATACAATTTTTTATCTTTGTTATTTACAATAGCACCATTCCCGAATTTCGTAATTTTTTTGTTTTTTGATTAATATTGTCATAAATGCCAAAACTCGGGCAGGGGCTACACATAAATAACAATTATAATATACAATTTGGCTGAAAACCACCTGAAAACAAATCAGCAATTTTGTTATATTTGTTATTTTGAGCTTTTCCGAATTTTGTGTTTTTTGATTGATATTGTCACAAATTCCAATAATCAGGCAGGGGTAACACACACACATAAAAATTATAATAAATAAATTGGCTCTCCTCCTGAATATTGCGTTTTTCTTATTTTTTTATTGCCTTATTATTGTAATTCTAACGAACAAAATATAATTAATCATTTGGAAAAGCTTCAATTGTACATGTTTTTTTAAAGATTTTCTTTAAACAATTTTGTCATTATGACAATGATCCTTTATAGCAAATTTTTTGGAATAATATGTAATTTATTTTGGAATTTTCCATCGTTTGTTATTATTTATTATTTTTTATCAAAAATATATTAATACGCTGATTAAATAAATTCCTCTTCTTCTTCTTATCAAATCTGATTCAGTCCTAACAAAAATGGACAATTGTCTCTTCTATGACTGTCCCTTTCACCAGGAAACAGTTATTTCGGAAGATGCAGATTTCCAAGTAAATTACTTCACAGAAAAGAGGACTATGGAAAAAGTACAGGATTTCCTAGGTGGTTTATATGAAACAGGAGAAAGAAGTAAAATATGTAGTGTACTCCATCTAAGAAAGCGACCAGTCTCTTCCTCGATTTTACAGAAGTTTCTAATTTTAAATGATGTTGTTTTCTTAAAAAAATATTTAAACTACAGTAAATTAGCAACAAAGACTATGATATCTGTGTGTTCAATGCTGCGCAACCATTTGACCGGATATGGGATTATTTGTTGTTGTATTTTATAAATTTAATTAATTTCAAGCATTTTTTTATCTTATCTAAGCAGCCCGTATAAATAGGTTGTAAGCCGAAATTTAATTTTTCGTCACAATTGCCGTTTGTATAAATTGGAACAGTTTATTTTGTCCATTGCGACAAATTTGAGCATAACAAACAGATAGTAAGCATTCATGGTTGATCCGTTCTATTAAGTCCTGAGGGTCCCCAATTTAGTGTTTGGCAAAACCGACGTAAAATTTAGCATAAAAAACCAAATGCAAGCATTTATGCTTGTTCAGTTCTTCTCACTAAACCTTGAGTGCAGGTTCATCTATCAGGCAACAATCATTGTTGGGGGAATTTGCAGAAAATCTTTTTTTTTCTTATTTCTTATTTATTTAGTTTGAGCCTTTGCGGATGATCCAAAATTATCAACATTTTGTTGTTTAGATTGAGGAGAATCCAAAAAACCAACATTTTGTTCGTTAATTTGATGAGTATCCAAAAAGTTCGACATTTTTTGGCACTCGTTTCAAAAATACAAATTTGGCAGCAATTTATTGGCCATTTTGAGGATAATAAATTGATAAATTGTTTTAATTACAAATATTTTTTTTTTTTTATATTTTTAATTCATTTTAGTTAAAGCCCTTCTTTTAGAGATTCCAATACAAGCGAACCAAAAGAAAAACTTCCCTCTTCATTTATTTTCATAACTCATTCGCTGAATCAGGACACGTAAAGCACCTATACACAAATGTACAATTTACTGGCCAAGATTTCTTCTTTTACATATACATTTTATATCGAAGGGACACGCGCGCACATCAACGAAATAACTTCATTCAATACGCGCTTCGAAGAACTTGTGCCGTGCGTCTCTCACTAATATTCTTTTGTATATAATATATATATATATGTTAAATATACATATATATATATTTTGTGTGTGTAGCTTTTGGGGGGCTATACGGTGTGATGTATTACAAAAATGTGATTTTAATGTAAATCGGATGTGCACGTGGTCTAGGTTATAACTTGTATTTTGTGTCGGCAGGCAGGCAGGCGGGGTGGCCGGCGCGCGCGGGAGGTCTGTATTTTCGGTCGGTGGCTTTGCGGGAAGTATTTTTGTATGCAATGGAGCGTGCGATGGATTCGCCAAAATATATATATGATCGATACAAGGGACGGTGAGTTGAATGTTATGTAGTTATTGGATGGGTGTGTTGAATACTGCAAAATTGTGCATTCAACACATTTGCGGCGAGGTTAAAATGGGAATTTTATGGAGTCTATGCATCGTTTTACTGGATACAAAATCATATTTTTTTTTAAAAAAAAGTAAGCCAGCGATACAAATATTATAACATAAACCTTCAATAACTTTAAATAACCCTTTTTAAGAACGCCTCTCTCACCAAATGATATCTTATGATTTTGCTCTAACTTCTCAAAACTTTAACATAACGTAGCTTTTTGGGATGGAGGAGAGGCTTAGTGTAATTTAGCGTAGCTACTAATAAGAAATAATCTTAAATTATGCCCAAATTTTAGCACTATATAAGATTAAGAATTGCTGAAATTCGAAAAAAAAACGGTTTTAGGAGGAAAACCGCAAATCATCATCATCAGAATTTTACATGAACCAACTTGCCACATTTTTTGAATTCAATTTTTATGTTGTTTTTTTCGATAAATTTAAAATGTCATTTTTTTTTTGAGAACCAATTCATTTTATTATTTATTTTAAATTATTTTAAAATAAAACGATGTATTTTCATATTTAAAACAAAAAATAATTAAATAATTAGGTCTCATTTAATAAAAAAAAACATTTTTTGTTAAAAACATATTTTCGAACTTTCGATTTTTTTTATAAATTTAAATTTAAAAAAAAAAATTATAATTATTTAAAAATAATAGTAAAAATAAAACAAAAAAAATATAAAAAATCGAAAGTTTATACATAACTGTTTTTATAATATTTTTGTACAATAAAACCAAAAAATTGAATTGAATTGAACTAATAAAATCGAAACAATATATAAAAAAAGAAAATTAAATATATCCTAAAGAACTAATTTCTGGTTAAAATAAAACTAATAATAAATCGAAGAAATTTGTTTTTCTGTGATACATATTTTTTAAGACTCGGCCAGCCCTTATAAATAATTTTAGAAATAGATTTTTTAAAATAAAAAAAAATGATTAAGGATCATTTTTTTAAGCATATTTTTTTAATTGTTCATTTCGATAAATTGAAATAGTCGTTTTTGATAATAGAAAAAAAAGAAAAATTTGAACTTATATAAAATCAAATTTGTAGTTAAAAAAACAAATTAAAAATTAAAGAAATTTTTAATTATCATATTTAGGTACCTTCGAACTTTTTCAGATTTTATTTTATCAAAATTAAAATGTTTAATCATTCGTTTTTTTTATTTTATAAATACGATTATTCGATTAAAATTAGTATCGAATTTATCAAGAAAATTGTAGAAGAACAAACATTTCAAATTTTTAAATTCGATTTTCAGATTTTATTTTATCAAAATTAAAATGTTTAATCATTCGTTTTTTTATTTTATAAATTCGATTATTCGATTAAAATTAGTATCGAATTTATCAAGAAAATTGTAGAAGAACAAACATCAGTGGTTTTTTTTATTAAATTATATAAAATATTACCTAAAAATTGAATATAAAAAAATCAAAATTATATAAAAATAACTAAACTTAAAATGTATTCTAATTTTTTGAATAAAATTTTAAATAAAAACAAAAATATAAAAATTATAAATAAATCGAAATCAAACTTCAATCATCGTTTATTTCATTAAATATAACCAACAAATTGAATTCAAAAAATATAATAAATCCTTTTAAAAATCTAAAAATCGAATATAATAAAACAAAAATATAACATAAAAATAAAAATTAATATAAGATAATCAAAATCAAAAATTGTAAGTGCATTCATACTTTCATAAAAGAAAAATAATATAAAATTGTTCATATTAAAAAAAAATCGTAAAAAAACGACTCACTGAGCTTAGAAGAACAGCTCTTTGAACGCTTTAGATGTTCGATGGGTGCAATGTGCAGTTCGACCGACTTATAAATAAATTCTTATCTGATGGATTTTTGAAATCCATGTAAATTATGATAAACAAACTTGGTATAAAGTTATAAAATTGCATTTTTTTCGATTAATTTAAAGTAAAGTAATTATTATTTTATAAAATTCACATTTCTCATTATGTATAATTGATTAAAACATAATATGAAATTACATATACAAGATTAGATAGTAGTATGTGTATGTGTTAAAATTTTGCTGACAAGAATATCCCCATTTGTATTTTGGATGCTGGCGCATAGGTAATATAATCCCTTAAAATGCCTTTACATATATTACTGAATAGCGTTGTTCAGGTGCATGTTCGTTTTTGAAGACATGACACACCTGTGTGTGTGTGTGTGTTTGTGTTTGTGTTTAACTAGCTAACTGCATATTATAGAAGTATGAAGCCGTATTCACCGACAGATTTATTAATGTGCCCATCCAGGCTGGCTGCCTCATCTAATTCATATTTACATGGCACATTAATTAATAATATTGTAATTTCGTTGTGACGTTGTCTTGGGCTTTGATAAACAACATATAAAGGGTAAATAGATACATGTGTATAATATATGATGCTTGAGCCTCACGAGATTGCTTACACAAATGCGGTGGCACCGGAATTATCAGTAGCCCAGCAGCAGCAGCAGCCGCTTCTAATTCCAAAAGCCATATTCTCAATATTCTCCGCCCACAATTTAATGCATTCTAATGCAATAGTGTTGCACATATGAACTGCATATATATTAACACACATGTTTACGGGTATAATTATGTATTTATGTGTGTGTGTGTGTAGTTTGAATCCTGGGGGATAATAAATATAAACAGAATTTAATTTAATGTTGGCACGTGTCTCGTGTGCTGTTTTGTAATATGGTGTCGACTGTCGAGCGCCAGGGCGTTTTTGATTTATGGCCTCAAGGATGTCGTGCGGTCGGCGAATCTGCCGTTCATCAATCTTAATCACTATGTTCGCCAAGAAGTTGCATATTCAAAAACTCTATCGTTTGTCTTTTGGGCTATCGCTTAACTTGAAAGTTATGTGATGGCTTCGTTCACTGAATATATACCTCTAGAGACATATACACACCTAAATTACACGCACAAAGTCCTTTCAACGACATACGGTTAATCCTCCCATGATTAAGGCAATAAATTCATGGTAGGATTAGACAAGAGTTACGCATAGAATATGGTGCCTAACAAGCATATAATATCTAGACTAAGTTCAGTCTGCATAAATGTGCTGCTCAACTTAGCACAATTAAAGTCAGAGCAACTAACTAAAACAAAGAACTGGCTGAAACAATGTTTGCTCTAAATATATGTGTAGCAAGTATATATAAATATATTTTAAATAATTTAACCCGCTGTGTATATAATTGTACACTTTCAACTGTGTATTATGGTCCTGACAATTAAATACACCTGCGTGTGTGTATTTAGTTATACAGGTATACATTCTATATAAATTATATATATTTAAATAATAGTATACATACTCTCTTTTATATAGTCGTTATTTATATAGGATTAGTTTAAAACAAACAACAAAAAAACAACATGCGAGTAAATAATATAACCTGAATAGGAAATCTCTTTTGCAGATCTCTAACTCGCGGCCTGGCCCCTTTTATGACATCATAAAGGTATACTGAATATTCATTCTTAACATAATTCAATAACACTCAAGAGTAAAGTTGAACTATTGTAGTATACAATAATTAAATTATAAATAAATATTCTATGATGGCAGGATGGCAGCATATTTTTTTATTATTTTGAAATTTCATCATATTGCGACTAAAAGATAAGAACAAAAATTTGGTGATTTCATTTGTTTTTTTTATGTTTTCTATTATTTGTGGTCAGTCACTTACAGTCCTTACCTGTTCTAAGCCGCTTTGATCTTATTAAATTAATAACTAATATTTTTTTTGAAAAAAATAAATATTGATAGAAACTTAGTTTATTAAAAAAATGTCTCCATAAATATTAGGAATATTTTTTAAAAAGGCCAAAGTAGCTTACAATAGGAAAGACAAAAATTGTTTTTGCTTTTTTCTTCTTTTTGAATCAATGTTTCATCAAAACATTTATTTGCGTTATTTAAAATGAAATTTTTCAACTTTTTCCTTTTTTTTAAGAAGTTTGTGCTATTTTGTGTGTAACGTTCTGTAAAATAGATTGCACAAACTTTATACAAAATCCTAAAATAACAATAAATATATATATATATATATAAAATCAAATTTAAAAAATATAAATAATGCAAATTAGACAAAATGTCTTCCTTTAAATATCAATCATAATCAATATGCTCTATGGAATGTTATTGATAAAATTTGCCATAATTGAGAAGCAGTCAATTTTAGTTTTCCAGTAGCTAACCGATTATTCTAACTATTTATGTTACATTCATCAATATGATATTCTTTCACCATATCGAACACTAATACCTGGCAATCTCCATCAGAAATTCGTACCGGTCCATTGCTGTTTTCAGTGTTTATTGATGATATTTGTCGCACCATCGCAGCTATTTAAATTTCACTAGACGTTGGTTAATAATACACAGTTTTATTTATCTTCAAACTGCCCAACTCTGTTTACTTAAATCAGTGTATAATTGCTCCAAAAACTTACCCTAATTTGGTTAACTTTCTTACGCAGTACCTGGTTTATCATCCATCCTTTTTAAATTAGAAAGACTTTAAATAATTACTGAAAGACATTTTTAAAATATTGTTTTTTTAAGATCATAATCCATCTGCATTATAATTTGTTTGTTTTGTTGCTAAATCAAAAATATCGTATAATTGCTCAAAATTAGATCAAGGATGGATTAATTTTCTTCTATAAAAATCTTTGTTGATTTATTGGAAATCATTTTTATTTTTAGTCATCAACATTTTTATTTAAAAAAAAAGATAATAATATTTTTTATACTTAAAAAATGGTTTTGAACTAGAAGGAACTCGTTACATTCCGATTTGACTTGTCTGGCAACGCCTTGCCTCAACGAATTGGGATGGTTTCCAAAAATACGTAATATCGAGATAAAAACTAGAAAAAAGAACAAAAATAAAATCATAACGCACATTTGTTTTTATATATTTAACTTTCACAGAAACACAATGGTACCTAACTCCAAACATAAATATCTAAACTTTACGTATTCTTTATTGCCATCAAGGTGTATTTTAGTATGATTTTCCAATGAAATGATTGAGTATCAATGATTGAGTATCAATATATAACTCATAGCATACCGGGAAACTAGGCTAAAACTTCCAGTCGTTAGCCGCCTTATCCTTTTTTATTTAATTACAAATTACAAAAAAGAATCGTAATAAGCAAATTGCAATGTAGTTTGACCCTGTTTTTATCGGTTTATTTTCCATAAATATAATTTTGACTCCGTTTTTTTTTAAAGGAAACCTATAAATAAATGCGTTTTAAAAAATCAGTTTATGATGATGATTATGTTTTCAATATACGAGTATAACTCATCTATAAGAAAATTTAAATAAATTATTTCAACTGAAGCCATTTTTTTTTGTTTTTTTTGTATCTTTGCATATATATAATAAACAAACAAAAAAAAAAAAACGTTATTTTCGTATTTTTTGTTTAGTAAAAAAGCTCTATTTTTAATTACAAGTAAATACTTTATAAACAGCATAAACATAAAAACAACAATTTTATATTCTAAAAATGTTTTTTTTTGGCAAATGTACAGTTTAAGGGCCGTGACGTAAAAAGACGTGAACCAAATATTGAAGGAAATGAGTATGTATATGAGTCAGGATCCCGATATCGTCGCTCGCCCACTTCCTTTGAGGGGGGTTGTTGTGGTAAAGTTTGTGTGAATCTTTTTTGTTTGAAAGAAAAAAATACAGCGTTCGAATAATGATTTACAAAAAAAAAATACTACATACAATATTTTTTATTTTTTATGTATTTATAAATACCGAAAAATTAAAACATTTGAAACTACCAAAAACACAAAAAAAATCACCAAAAACACGTGTAACTTCTCCACAATCCAAAACTCAACCTAATAATTATAATTTTAATTCCTTAAAACAGATTTAATTCTTGCTTTAAATATGCCATAACTTTTAAACTTATCTTATAATATCGTTTTTTTTATTATTATTGTTTTCTATTTTTTTTGATTTTATATTTAAAAAAAACATAAAAAAGTACATCTTTTAAATGTCCCTTTTGAATATGAATGTTTTTCTCAATTCTCAATTTTCTTCATATCTGTTTAATATTGTTTTTTATTTATGTTTTCTTAATTTTGATTTTAGTTAAAAAAACATAAAAAAAAATTATTCAAATCATTAAAAAATGTTGTTTTTTTTCAATAAACAAAAAAGTTTCATACAAACTTTGAACTCTCTACCTCAAAAAGGCGGCAAGTGATGCGACCAGAGTCCTGATTCGATCTTTTTTTTTAAGAAACGTTCAAAAACAACAAACAATTAATAAATACCAATTAATTAAATAATAATAATAAATTATTTTATTTATCAATTTTTAAATAAAAAATTAGTTTTTTTTATTTATGTTATTGAACTTGTTTTGGTAAAAATTATTTGGAAAACAATAAAGTTTAACACTAATTATTGGTTTTAAATAAAAAATCGGTGCCTGTTTTCTATTTTATAATTTTTTTTTTTTATGAATTCAATAAATATTTTCACGATTGATAAATTCAAATCAGTATTGAATAACATTAAAATAAATGATTTTTAATACTTATTTTTTAATTTTATATTCCAATTTTAAACGTTTTTTGTTTATTTTGTTTATACATTTAATAATTTTTTTTTAATAAATTCAAATATGGTTTTTATATATATGAATTTATAAACTAGAAACAATAAAAAAGTATAATTTTTGTGTTTCAAATATCAAAATATACTACATATCTCTGAAAAATATGTTCTTCAATTATAAAATAAAAAATATAATTTAATTATGTTCTTGAATATAAAGAATTTGTTAATGTTTTTTTTTAAATACAGCAGCGTTTAAAATCAATATATAAATTTTAAAATAATCCAAAAATAGACTGAAAAATATTAAAATATCTGATTTGGGTTTTAAAAATATTATAATTTCATATTATGAAATAAATTTAAAAGCGTAAAATGTCCTAATATGTTTATGAATTTGCAAAAAAAGTTCAAATTTTTTTTTTTTATTATTTTCAACAATCAATTTTTTGATAATAATATTATTTTGGGATTAAACAATATTTAAATATATTTTAAATATGTAATTGTTTTTTTTTTTATTTTCAAGCCTCTTTGGGTTTTTAAATAAATGTATTTTCATATCAAAAAAATTTACATTTTTTTTTTTACATTTTGTTTAATTTAAAAAAAAAAAAAATTTACACTTATTTTGGGTTTCAAAAAACGTAAGTTCATATCCAGTTAATCTTACTATATTTTTATTTTTATTGAGTTTTAGAAAAAAAAAGTTTGAAAAAAAAAATAATTTCAAGCAATCCATTTTTTGCTAATAATACTTATTTTGGGATTAAACAAAATTAGTTATTCTTACAATATTTCTTTTAAAAAAGGAATTTTATTGAACAAAAGGTTTGATAAATGTTTTTAAAAATTTATAATCAAAAACAAATATAAATTAATAAAACTTATCTTGGGTTTTAAGACATTCATCAGTATCATACGAACTTTACTTACCAAAAAATATATTATATTTATGTAAATTACGTAAAAAGCATTTTAAAAATTAAAAAAAAATTTAGGTTTTTAAAAATCAATTTATTTATATATACATTGTGTTTAAAAAATCTCTAAAAGTGATACGATTATGATTCCTCGTCATATCCAAAAAAAAACAAAATTCATTCTCACACTACATTTTCCTAATGTCTTCAATTTTCTCACTCAATTTTACTCGTTCAATTAAAAAGTACTATAAATTCTCTTTTGCACACAAAATCAGACCACGCTCGTCATGGGAAAATCGCTAACCAGCCCCAACCCCAACAAAAAACAAATATTTGCCTTATTACACGAGCGCCCGTTTGTTGTACTATATATATATATACATTTTACTTCTGTATTTAGACCATACACCGAGAGCAACACATAAATTTTCATCGTTTCGATATGCTGATTTAAGGACACGAGCATGCAATGTTCCGGATTACAAAATTAATCCTCGATTTACACCAGTTTCAATAATTACCTGCACACGCGCGCGCGCTCCACCCAATGTTCCGCGCATTTAAAAGCGATTTTGTGTATATATATATAGCACACGCGCACACATTTGTGATTGCTCGCGCGTGTGTATGTGTGTTACGTTAACACGCGGAAAACTAACATTGACCGTAACTAATGTCTATATTAGCGTTGGTTCGCGCATGGGGTGAGTTTATAGTATATATTTTGCCTGGAAAATTATGGGAATTTTTCAGTGTACATTTTGGCGAGAAAACTTTTGGTCACATTTTTTCTCGGTCTCCAGTCTTTATGCTCAGGAAAAAGTCGAGGCAAATGTCTTCTCATGTTTTGATATCCGCCAGTTTATCGTTGTGTTGTCTTTATATGTCTCTATGTATTATATATGTATAAAAGCATCCATAGTCACAAGGATATATATATTTACGAGTATAACCATATATATATATATAGATGTATATATTTAATGTTTCCGTTCAGAAGCAACCATCCATTTAATTGTAAGGGGCAATGAAGATAAACGAGGGTTGCAATACGTTCAGACTTAAGCAAAAGTATAACAATGTAGAGGTTGCTCGTTTCGATGTTATAGCCCAGCATATATATTCTGTATATATATGTACATTTATATAGGTTTCATACCGAAAATAAGGGGTTGTTGTCTTGAAGTCTACTTGTGGGTGTGTGTGTGTGTGTGTGTGTGTGTGTGCAGGCGGAAAATCATCGGGACCTAGAACTTTTGAGATTATATGCTATTACAAAACTGATGGTTTGATTATTCTTTTAATTAAACCAACTTTTTGATTGCGCCCGGCCTCCCCACGAACGACAAAACCCACGCCTATGAATTTTACATTAGCTAGTCTATCCGTTGTGTTTTTTGTGTTATTTTCAGACAGTTATATTCGAATGCTGACCTTTTTTATTTTTACTTTCAGGTTTGGTTCAAGAATCGTCGAGCAAAGTGGCGTAAACGTGAACGCAACGCAATGAACGCTGCTGCCGTTGCTGCGGCAGACTTTAAAAATGGTTTTGGAACACAATTTATGCAGCCCTTCGCAGACACTGACTCACTGTACACATCCTATTCACCGTACAACAATTGGGCCACCAAGGTACCATCACCGTTGGGCACAAAGACGTTCCCGTGGCCAGTGAATCCACTCGGATCGGTGGTGTCCAACAATCACCATCAGAACAGCGTAAACTGCTTCAATTCGTCCGGTGCATCAGTCACGGTTAGCATGAATTCAGGTAGTATGCTGTCCGGTGGCATGGGATCATCATTGGGAGGTGGTGGTCCTGGTGGAGTGTCTGCACCACCGTGTCCATATACCACACCAGCTAATCCGTATAGTATGTACCATCATCGAGCCAATGAGGTACCTTGCACTGCAATGACCTCAAGTATTGCAACATTGAGGCTAAAGGCGAAACAGCACTCGTCCGGTTTTGCCAGTCCGTATTCGGCTCCATCGCCAGTGTCACGATCAAACTCTGCCGGTTTGTCGGCGTGCCAGTATGCCGGCGTTACGGACTCGGTGTGAGAAAACGCCTTAGGCGTCCTTTTGAACAATCAACTTCAGCACATCAATCACGTAAAGATGAGTCATGAGGATGATGATGGTTTCAATGGACCCACAGGAGGCACTGGTACCGATCCCGATGATGTTGAAGATATTCGTGATTAATGAATTATTTTTTATTGTAAAAAAACTTCGTAGACTATAATAATATATATAAATATATGATTAAAAGAATATTTAATAAATTGCATATATTTTTTTTTTGATTCTTATAATTTATAAAATAGTTCAACTAAAAATCGATAAACATAAAAAGTACTATACAAAAAATATTAATCAGTCCAATCTATTTAATAAAAAAATATAAACGATTCGGATTTTTCATGTACAAGGCAAAAAAAAAACAATAAATATATAATGTTATCAATAACGCGTTTTATCTGTGGCATTTCCATGCATACAGGCCACGCCCACACCAGTCCAGATTGGTGGCTAGCAATGTTCAATAATTAAAAATGTTTCATTAGCTCAAAAATGTCCATTTATATATAAATAATCTGTTTGTGTATGTGCTGATGGAAGTCAGGCAGCCAATCTGCGAAAGTACCTGGGATTATTTGCCTGAAATTGATTTGTAATTTTGTGTGCTGATAACAGACAGGCGCCAGTATGCACACAGACACACACACATATCAACCAGACAGCATATATTATGTACACACAAGTGAAATGTTATATATAATTATAATTTATCAGCAAACATTGATCGATTGTCCGAATATTTGTCATTTTTCCGTAATTATATGCATTCAAATTAAATGTGTCATTACTGTTTTGTTTATTGTTAATTTCCGGCATTGGTCATAGGATTTTGTTTTATTATTAAACTAGTTTTTATACGTATTTAAAAAAAAATCATATTATTTTCGAATGCAACATACAACAAATAACATTCATTGTATATATACATATTTTCTATTCTAAACTTGTGCAATTTATAAATAATACAAAAAAAACACCGAAAATTATAAAAAAACAATAATTACTGAAAACTTTATTAATTATAATGTTTCTTCTATATAAAATGTAAATATACACAATAAAATGTCAATAAGAAAAATTTCAATATTTTCCCGAAAATCATATTATAAAAATAAATGTAATTTGTGATGTGCACTCCCCCTCAAACATATTATATATATATATATTATTACTTATAAATAGAATAGCTAGCTGACATGTATGGTCGAAGCAAAGAAACAACCAAATAAGTGTTTAAAAAAAAAAAATAATAATAATTGTATAGGCATTTTTGTATGTGTAAATAAAACTATATTAAATAATAAAATTGAACAAAAAAAAAATAAAATATTCGTGCTACCTAAAACACACAAAATTCTTTAATTCGTTTTTTGAAAAGAAAATATATACAAAAAAACACACATCACACTATTCTCAAAGCTAAAAGAGAACTTCCAAATACACAAAAAAAACGGTAAATTAATTCATTAATTAAACTATAATAAAAATAGAAACATTTTCATGAAAGGAAAGCAAATAACCATGTAAAATGTAATTTTCATTGCGAGACATAATCTTTGTAGATTCAAAGGAATGATCGAGATGTATGAACAAAACGAAAATCATTTCCTATAATAGATTTTAATGGACATACCGAAAAACAAGGCAAATGTAAGAAAAATCGCATTGTTTGTTTAAAAGTATATTATATATAAACACACACACACAAATCACTAATATATTATATGCATATACAAAGAGTTGTCTAGTCAAACAGGATGATAATAAACATTTAATTATAAAAAAAACGCTGGAGTTTTGAAATATTTTTTGGGAAATTTGTTTTTTTTTTTGATGAGTATATTGATTGATTTTTCTGTTAGTAGCTTCTAACAGAAGATGTCTTTGACATACATATACCAGTGTCCTTTGTCTTGAACATTTAAAAAAGACGCTGCAAGAAATTATCTAAATTAAATGTGTAGCTAAATTGACACAACTGTCCTTTAAACGCGATCCGTTCTATCGATATTTTTATCCATTGTAAAAATGGATAAAAATATCGATCGAAATATTTGTTTTAAATTTTGCATTACAAATGTGACGAATCGCTGAAATTCGTCGACAAAGACCGAATGGCAAGAAAACGCAAGGACTTTGCACCATGATACACACCATCTCTAAGCTATAATTGTGATCGAATTTCTGGCCAAAAACTAAAAAATTATCATTAAGCAACCATCGTATTCATCTGATATGGCTGATTGTATAATTGTAAGGCGATAAAAAAAAATTGGATGAATTATATTATAT
>JANSTU010000740.1:0-19336 GCA_027564075.1 Bolitophila hybrida
AATTTGTATATGAAATTAAAAAACCAAAGCTTTCTTTAGTATGTGAGTGTAGCTCGTGCTTGACTTGGATTTTTTTTATTGATATTTGTCGTTTATTTATTTATTTATTTATTATTATTTTTATTATTATTTTATTATTTATAGAAAAAAAATAAAAATCTCCATTTTGGTATTTTTCGCTCCAAAAAATATCATATTTTATATGATGATTTTACACAAATACTATATATAAACCAAAAAAATTGACTTACATAAATTCAAAATACGCACCACAATGTAAATGGTCTTCGGAGATTTTTTAATTGATTAGATTTGAATTGTTATGTAAAAGGGAAGAAAAGTAGAAAACCACCTGGATGCTGAAAGTAATAATAATGGCATTGTTATTGCAGGCGAATTATTCCCAGATAATAATTAACTTGTGCGTACCCTGGACTTAAGTCTCCAAAAGGATGAACAAAAAACAACAAATTCATCTGTTACATGTTATACAGAGTGTAATATAACACAGTGTCAACAATTTTATCACATTTTTTTAGTATTATTTATATTTAGTATTTCCGAAACAACAACAATATTCTAAAAAAATACCAAAATATTAAGCATATCTCTTTCATTGAAAAGGGTGCTCGAAACGATGTTTGACATCCAAATTGAAGGCTCAGTTATTGTCAAAGTAATGCATTGATATACAGAATCAACTGCCATTGCTACAGTCGATTTATACATA
Organism: Bolitophila hybrida; assembly: GCA_027564075.1. NCBI lineage: Eukaryota > Metazoa > Arthropoda > Insecta > Diptera > Mycetophilidae > Bolitophila > Bolitophila hybrida. The sequence goes on from JANSTU010000740.1 coordinate 731, forward strand.
TAACGATTAAATTCAGTTTTTTATCTATGTTTCTTAACATATCAATTACATTTAAAAGAGCTGTTGTGATACTATTCTAAATAAATATATTAACTTAGTCTGAGTTTTTAAAAAATATGAATTAGTCGAAAAATAGTTTGATGGTGATTTAAAGAAGGTTATATTTAATACATTTTTCATTTGCCTTTGCGGAAGTGCAATCATTCATCATTAGCGAAAAACCGACAAAAAACATTAATTAACTTAACTAATAATGCTATTAGTAAACATTTTTATACTCATATACAATTCTAAGATCATATTGTCATATTACAAAACCTCATCAATCATGAGCAAAAAGCATTTCCAATGTCAATGACTAGAAATACTCATATGAACACTTCATTAACATTATGTGTGGACCGTGAACTTGAAAAACCTCTTCTCCCTAAGAGTGATTAAAATATTTAGCAGACATAAAGATGGTGCATCAATTTATATATTGTTTGCTCGTAATTTGCTGTCATATTTATATAGCCAGTAAAGTTATTTTGATAATGTAATGAATTGTTTTTTTTTATTATAACAAACCATACTTTGTTTATTTGAAGCAAAAACTCTGGCCACCAATTGTAAATTGTTGAAGGTGATACCATAAAAAAATATGAATTGTGCAGTGTGATTAATTTTCCATTGTTTCCCTTTATAGCTTAATACAAAGGTTTTAATTTATTATGTTTTTTTATATTTTTATTCTATATAATAACACTGTAAAATCTATTTGTTCAGATAATAGGCATATCAACTCTCAAAAAAACTCATATTATATACACACTTTATTGTTTAGCACATATTTAATTGTCTATAATATGTATGTACAAAAATAATTACTATAAGTTATACTAGATCATGATAATCTGCGTTTGTCGAACAACTTATATGCACTTAAATAAAAACTATGTACATAATATTACGTAATGTATGCGGTATAAGCATGTAAATACATTATATTGGGTAACGCAAGTACTTTATCCAGAATTGCGCATTTATAATTTTCTAAGCTCTTTTATTCTGCGCTCCGTCGCTTTTGTTGCACGTAAAAATTGACATTTGCACACCCAACTTGACATTACCACACTTTACGTGTCTTTGCACCTATATAATATAAACACTTGTATTTTTTAAATGAATTATTATACATATACATAATTTATAATGTATTTAAATTGTACTTAATAACGAGTGTATCAGTATATGTATCGCAAGAACTTTATATACCTTGAGCTCAGACGAATGAAAATACTTTGAATGGCTGAAGTTTAATGACATGTGCGTCACGGTTGAATTTAAATTATTGTTGAGAGTATAAAATATTGTATTTTTTAAGCAGAAAGTATAAGTATCTTTTTATACTTTCGTAAGTCGGGCAGTTTATGTATCATTAAAAAATTATATTCATTCTAGTATCTTTTGGTGGGTGAGCAAATTTTACTACTATTATTCTGATTAAAAGTCAAATATATCAAAATTTAAATATATGACAAATAAAATACGCATTTTCATGTATTTTAACAAAACGCGTCAATTAACAATAAACTCATTCGTTAAATTAAAGTGAAAAAGGGTTATCTGTATTATGTTGATATAGCCATGCATTGCTTATCAATATATCAATGCGTTCAAAAAAGGTCAAATGTCATGTGCAATTTTGTGTACATATTTAATTTATTACAAAAACATGTTTCAAATTAAATGTTTAAATGTTTTTAAATGTATGATAAATAATGATAACGCGTTTAAACGCTTAGATATAAATGTCATTATATAAATAGTTTGATGTTGAAATAATCTGCCTAAATCGCTTCCAACGAATGAAAGAAAATAGTGATATTCCCGTAATTTCTGTAGTGTCTTCTGTTGGATATGGTAAAATTATTTAGTTCTGATACAGACGTGGGATTGAGCATTGAGAAATGAATGACTGATCTTTTATATTAATCCAAACGAATGTAAAAGCTTTAGAATCAATTGGAATCGCCTTTGACAAATAGCAGAGGGCTAAAATATACACTTTTGGCCTCTACAATAAATATAGTATATACTTTTTTTTGATGGGAAAACATCAACCTAGAGGGGTGTAGGGGGTGTTTTTATCTGATAGGTATTTAAATTACATATAGATTGATATACTATAACTCCCGCTATCACCTCGTGCCACCCATAAATGCCATTCTAAAATGTTGGTCAAACTTTGAGCCCCTCCTACCTATACGTATGATTTCCCCTCAATAAAATTTTGATATTTAGTGGAGGGCTTAAGTTGGGTGGGGTTGGATGGTGAAAAATCTCGTAATTTCTAAAGTGTACATTTGCCCAGAATAGTGATAAAGGAGCGAGTATGCACGTGTCTGGACAAAATTTTCTAATCGTCCGGTTCACCAATTTGTCCCAAATTTGTAAATTTAAGCTAGCCGCGTATTTATTAAATAATTTATTAAAAATCGGTCCTAAAATAAAAATAAATATTACATGACAAGGTCTGATAACCAGTTGTATCCAACAGTCACAGATTCAAATCCCACTTTCGATACTTTTTATTTCTATATTATATATTATATAGGTGTTTGTATCATGTACTTCTACTTTTTTTCATTAAGAAAATATTTGTTAATACAATGAACTACAGCTACTTTTAAAATACTCTTAAAGAACAACGACTTTAGGTTACTAAAATTAGTGCACCCCATTCGAACTCTGGCTACCTTTAAAGTATTACTAAAAAGATTACTTAAAAGAATTTCAGCTACTTTAATGAACTTGAAATTTCCGTACCATGGGTTTCTAGGGTTATCAAGTAGAAAAGTAACTCTGTGGTGAGCATTTTACAGTGTGGCCTGTTTATCTTCAAAAATACAGCAAAAATTTATTGATTATATAATATCAACTACATCATGTGGTTCCAGCAATTCGCACACACACAGGAAATATGCATCTTTTTTGTAAATAAAAAAATATATATGTATGTTTACATATAATATTACAAACCATTCAAAACTTTAATAAAAATATTGTTTTTTTTTACTTAAGATGTCATTTTTAAACTTTTAAATTGTACTTTTTAACTTAGTAAATTATACTTTTTAGTTTTTTTTATCATTTTCAAATATGTATCAGTGCTTAACAGTTTATGTCAGAAATATATATCATAGTGTATTTTAAAGATTACTTATTTTTATAATTATATCAATAATCATAATTATAGAAAAAAAGTGTATAATATGCAATTGTTTTAATATTATTATTATTTTTTTATAAGTAAAAGGGTAAAATCGAAAAAAATGGAAAACATGTATTTATGTTATAGTCGGATATTGTCTGGAAAGGAATATTTCGTTTATTTAAGAATACACATATTTTATACTTAAATTATATTCTAAGGGGGGTAGTAAGGGCGATAATAAGCGAAAACGGTAATGCATGATATTATCAACTCTGTGACATGCATTACCTTTTTTGCTTATTATCGCCCACAACAACAACAACTATACATACAACACGAGTTTTAAAACTCACCACAAATCGTGTATTACATGCTATTGTGTTATTGCGGATAATACATGCTTCCTACCATCTCGTATATTATGGATATCAATCCTACCCCATAGCAAATATTTCTCATACTTTATCCATTTTACTAATTCATCTCAACAATCTTCTGGCAACGCAGATTTCTTAATAAAATTGAGATTAAGTTGATCCAGCATACTATCAAAAAATATAATTTAAGTCATTACAGTTTGTTATTATAAGCAATTCCCTAATTATGTATGTATTTATCCTCAATACATTATAAAAGTCATAAATCACTTAACACTTTCGATTCGCTACAATAACCTGAAATTGACCTCTAGTTACGAATTTGATTCATCAAATATACACTCCTAACACTCCTATGTATATATAAAAAAACTTCAATAATTTAAATCAAGTTGTTTTCCATAAATAGAAATGTAGTTTGGCTCAAGCAAATGCATAATAATTAAATAATACCTGCAATACGTTTTGTATACTACCTACATTGAATTGATATAAAATAATACAAAAATAGGCTGGCTTGATACTATTTAATAAGTTCATATAGAATATAAATTGTAAATCAAGATTTTAATTGTACATAAACTTAATGGTCAGGGTCAATAAAAATTATGAGCATGATTTATATTGTGGTAACTGATGGAACTTTCTATATTTTTGACTTTTATTAATATGCCTGTATTTTGACCCAATTTTATAGCCTCCTATGTGATGCCATGCAGTAAAACCGATCCTCAGATCAATGCCTGCATCAAAAAGTCGTTCAATCATCTGAAACCGTATTTGGGTAAGGGTCTGCCCGAACTTAACGTACCTGCACTGGAACCACTATTCATCGATGAACTGGCAATGGAAAACGACGCCGGTGCCGTACGGATAAAGGCTCTGTTCAGTGCTATATCCGTAAAGGGAGCCAGCAACTATACGATCAAGGAAGTCCGCAGTGATATTAAGGTATATCTTTAAATTTAGTTGCACCGATATTCAATCTATATTTATAATTGTATTTTCAGAAACTAAGAATCGACATGCGACTGGGAATTCCTCGTGTTGAATCCAAGGGTAAATACGAGGTTTTCGGTAATGTGCTGCTGCTGCCGGTTCGCTCTAACGGTGAATTTTGGGCTGAATTCAGTAAGTCTTCCCAGATGAATTATTATTATATTTAATGTTAATTCAATTCTAATCTATTATAAATTTAGGTGACATCACTGCCATTGCCAAGGTCTACGGAAAAGTGGTTGAACGCAACGGAGAGAATTTCATGGACGTCGACAAGCTGGTGGTGGATTTCACAATGAAGAATGCTCGATTTAAGGTCAAGGATAACGTAAACAATGGCAATGTTCTTGGTAAATGAATTTTTTTAAAAAAAGGCCGACTGGTTTAAATTTAATTGTTTAAATACAGGTGAGGCGATCAATCAATTTCTGCACAACAACGCCAACGAGCTGGTTCAGGAGATGCGACCAGCAGCCTCGCAGAGTATAGGAAAACTCTTTAAGATGCTCCTAAATGGAGCATTTAGCAGTATACCGCTTAATCAGTGGTTATTGGATTAGATTTGTATTTAATTTAGTTATAAGTTTTTCTTTGTATTTTTATTGTTTTAATGTATAATAAAAACACATATTGTACCATAGTTTACATATGGGTGTGTCTGACGATGTTTCTCATTCTATAATTATTTATATTATTTCCTTTCATCCCTATTCGAGGCATAGAGGCCCACAAATTATAATATTTAGTATAATAATTTTCCGGTCAGAGTAAAGGTCACTTTCCGCGTTTCATAAACCATAGAATCAGATTTGTGACCGCTGAATATACCGCCAGAAGTCGCGCTGAGCATCTCAAACGATGAGTGAGCTTTTTGATTCCATCAACCGTCAGCTAGCTATACTACCTCACAGGATTGATCAACAATCTCAATAGGTTGACCGTTGAACAGATGGGGTGCACCTGTTCGCTTGTGTTGAGTCGCATTTCATTTGTATTGTAGCACTGCTACAGACTGAGAACTGGCCATTGTAGATTTGGTTAAAAATTCGTTCATGGGTGAAAATGCTTGAAACTGAATCCGTCGCGTCCCAAACATTTGTCGTAAAGCCAGAAAGCAAAGGTTTGTAATAGTAAAACAATGCTAGAAAGGAGGCCTAAATATGTTAAGTGGTCTAAGTCAAGTAGAGAAGTTGCATAAATTACGACACGAGACCGTAATCAACCTGATGCAGATATTGAAGTTACCGTTACGACTCACAAATTCCCTTATGAACTTTTTTGGATCTTAACGATCTTAACGATCTAATTTTAAGAATAGTGTTAAAGTTTTACTGTAAAGCCAATAATATAATTGCAAGAAATAAGAACCAGCAGCTGTGTTTCTGTTTCGACGTTTTTAAAGACATCTATATGAGTATCTAACCCAGATAATAATAACGGAGATTGGGACAGATTTTTTTTGCGGGATGCGGCTTAAGCCACAGTTTTTATATTGTTTCATTTGCAATTGCAAATGCAATTTTTCTTAATATTTTTTGATGACCTAAAATGACAGATCTATCTATCTTATCTAATCTATATTAAAAATAGGAAGGGTAATTAAGCGTGACGTACATAACCGCGAAATATAAACATAACCTTAAAAAATATAGGTGAAATCAACCTGCATGTATTTTATATAACAACATAAACTTATCTGGCATTTTAAAACAACAAACAAACACCATAAATAAAAGTTCAAATATCTAGGTGGTGTCTAGGTGGGTTCACTCAAAATAATAAAGATAGTCTGAACCAGCTCATCTGGAAAATCTCACCAAAATCTCACCGCTACTATTGTAGAAATCGCAGCTCACGTTGCTGCATATACATTTAACGAAGGTAATTTTGCATTGTTATGCTTCATACATGGAATGGAAATCAGAAAAGGACCCAGTTCCCATGATAGGAGCGTCAAGCCGACAATTGGCGCATTACAAGAGCAAAGGCGCAAGCGCAAGAAGATAGACAATTGCAAGATCAAAAGGATGCTCTCGACCATCTAGATGAAAGCGATTGGTTCTATGGACCTATATATATATTTTTTTAGTTTTATTCCATTATCTAATGTGCAAAACTTTAAAGCGTTCTCCCGAAAATCATAATTTTCATTTCGGTTCACACGATTACTCAAAAACTAATGGACCAATCGTTCCGACTAGGCCGATTTTTTCATGCGAAGATCGCATTTTTGACTTCAGTGACGCCAAAAATTTAAAAATAATAAAAAAAAGCTTAGCAGCGTTATTCCGTTAGAATTTTTAGTTTCATTATTTTTTTTCATAAACATTTTACAGAATATTCTTGAAATGTACATCTACACTAGCCAGAGTTCGATAAGGGTATTGTTAAAGAAACTCAATGTTCGCTAAGCTTACATTTAAAGTAGTAGTAGTACAACATTTTTCATGGTTGTGTTAGAGTACATTTAAAGTAACTAGAGTACACTAATTTTGGTAACCAAAAGTCGTTGTTCTTTAAGAGTAAAAATGTAAATCTTAAAAAGTTTAATTGCAAATATGTTATTCTGTAAAAAGTTAATTACATGGATGACACTGACACCATTTTTACTGAGAATAGTCATTAAGTAAATATTAGAAATCTTGAGAATCTCTCACAGGGCCATCATAATAAAATTGTGGCTATACTCTAGAACCATTGCTTATAACCCAATATTTGAATCCGGTAGATGGCAGTGCTGAAGACAGTTTTAACATTGTGCAACGAAACATGAGAAACTACATCGAACGTACAAATAGTGCACTTAAAATTCTTTGGCGTTGTTTGCTTGGGGAAAGAACGCTGCGTTACCAGCCAGAAAATGTTGCATCGTTTGCGAACGATTGGTTGCACAATGTTTGTATATCACAGACAATCGAAACACTAGATTTGACGGAAAAATCAGTCCAAGATCTGCGGAAGTCATGTTAGCTGCTCCACACAATATTATTAACGACATGTCTTACTAGACATCTTTCTATAAAATATACAAATACTAATACTATTATAATATTTTTGTTGTGTTATTTCCTATTAAAATATTGTCTGCGGGTGGCTAGGATGACTGTAGCAGCATATTTAAATACTTTACTTCCGCTGAAGGATGGTACATACATTAACCTTATTATCTCAGGCGACATCTTGAGATTAATGCACGACACCTGAATTTTCGTGAAGAGATAAGTTCCGAATTTAATAAAATCCATTGTATCGGAAACAAGGTATGCATATAAACCAAGTTTAACATGTCGGTTCCCTAAAATGAAACAATGAATGATGATCTCCCTCTCTTGCATCAAGACGCAATATATTCAGACACCCAATGGCTTTGAAAGGCGATAAAGCTCTAGGAAGCGTACATCTGGTGAATCATCATATTTTCGAAGCCTGTGCTGGCGTAGCTGGTTTTTATTCGATTCACGCGTAATAATAAATCATTAACCTTATTGTTTAAAAATTGTATTCAATTTTATACAAACAAACAATTAAAACTCTTATACCGCAAGCAAAATAGGAGACGGAACATTAACAACATTGACAGTTCAAATTGGGACACAAACATTTAGCTGATCGATTTATAACAATGCGGAGTAATATCGGAACTTTGCGCACTACGCATAAAAAATACAAATCTATTTTCGACCGAAGCGCCATCATATGTTTATTATTTTAAATACCACAATTTTATGTCGAATGGGTTGTATGAACCTTATAATTTCAATTATGTGTGTTGTACTGTTGTGTGTCAGCTCGGTATATCTGTGGTTCAGCTATTCAAGTCACTGTCACTGTCTTTCTATGGAAATTGAAACCTACCGGCGTTTTAATAATAATATTTTTTAAGATTTTTGCAAATGCAAATTTGAAAATATTTCTAAATTTTAATACCTCTCCTTTAATATATTAACTTTGTATTAAAACCTGAATCACGCAGAAAACAGCCAAATCTGAATTAAAACATATATAGTATATAAATCATATTAAAAACTCGATAAGATTAAAACTAACCTTGCATATATTATGTTTAGTTTTTGTAATTGTTTTCATTTAATTTTATGTCTACATTTATACATTTTAAATTTAAATAAATATAAGACCTAACTATACTCTGCAAGATTATCTTCTTATCTAACTTGTTTATTTTTCAAGAGTTTTTAAAATATAATTTAATCAAAAATGCAGAAGATTCAATTGAAATTATTTTAAAATGGGTATTCGACATATGCAATCGTTCATATGCAAAGGAGTACCAAATGGATACGTGGACGTTGACATTAATGCCAGAGTACAGGACTGGAAATCGTATGTACTCACTGTTAATTGCATTTTTTTTAAATGTTTTCAAGTGTATGTTTTAGTTCTCACGATGGACAGGCCTTTATTCTCTACGACCTTCTAGCCTTTGTGTCACGAATAAGCGGAGATCCTGAATCAGCTCTTTGCGGTGGCAGACATCAAATAATTATGGACGTTTGGGAAGAATTACTGTCCAAACTGAAAGCATGTGGAGCGTCATTAGCGTTTTTCGTCGATGGCAAAGTTATGGACATCAAGCGCGAAGTTTGGTTGAAACGACGTGAAGATTCGTACAAAAATCTAATAGAAATATTTGATAAAATAAATAGTGGCGTAATACTCTCCGAAATCGTTAAGGATTTGAGTTTCGGACGTACTATCAGTTGTATGCCTGGCTTACGTGAGATCTCTAAGAAATATGGTACACTGTATACATGTGTGGAGCAAGAAACAGATGCTGAAATGGCTAATTTTGCAATTCAGAATAATGCATTGGCCATAATATCTGATGATACCGATTTTTTGATCTTCAATGGAACATACGAATGTTGGTCAGCAAGAGAATTTGATTTTGATAACCTTCGAACCAAAGAGTACAGTAGACGTGCTCTTCGATCACAATTAGGACTGGCTTCTCAACAATTGGCCTTACTTGCATCACTTAGTGGAAATGATATTGTTAATTACGAGTCCTTAAAGTCATTTCACTGGAATCTACGAAAGAAATCGAATCGTGATGGCTGGATTTTCAATAATCTTGCCGATTATGTTCGTAGTTTTAAACATCAAATTCTAGATGACGATGACTTGGTGAACATTGTGCGATACTGCTGGCGAACGCAAAGTGATGATAAAATAAGAATTTTAAAAGAAAGCCTTAATTCGTACGATTTTGTTATCGGACCTAGTGAAGAGGAAGATGACTATAGCGAAGTCTCTATGTGCCTTAATGATGTGCATTTTTCTGTGACCATTGACAGTTTTGATTTGCGTCAAACCGATTTCAAACCATATCTAGATATTATATTGCCCCTGATAAATAGAAGGTCCGGACTTATTTTAAGTCATCTAAATGATCGGTATCTAACTAGAACTTGTTGGACAAAGCGCAGTCACAATGAACCCTATGCCGAAATGAAGCTACATCCTGAGTATCCTGGACACCGTAAGTTTATTTTAGTTTATAATAATTTGTTATCCTAAACAAATTTTAAACAGTTAACGTACCAGAATTAATGGCCATTACGCATAATGTGGATGAAACGCTCGATGAAACACGATGGGCAATTTTAGAGTGGATTATAACCGGTGAAAAAGAATCTTATTTGAATATACAGCAATTCCGAAACGACAGTCTCGTCCATGTATTAACATTGGTTTACTTACGAAAGGTATTCATTATGGTTATTGTTTTTATTTATTATCTTGTATATTATATTTTTTTCTAGTTCGAGCATTTTCAACTCGAGGAGGCCGATGCAATAATGGTGACTGTTCAACGTGCCGGTAAAAGAGAGATTCCCATCGATTTGGATTACCCGATGAAACTTAACTCTCGAAATATGTTGCTTGTACATTTGTTCCTCAAAATCCATAATACTATTTCACGAATCCTAAAAATAATAGGACTTAATAGATTTTATGTAAGTTAATACTTATTATATAGATATTTTTATTAAATTTATACTTTCTTGTATAAATAGGATCCATTACGGCTGGACTGTGTATACTTTCATTTGCTGATGGCCAGGCTAGTGGCAGGACAAGAGGAAAACTATGAACAGGCGCTACAGGATATTGAACATTATAGAGATTTATATAATAGATGATGTTTTCGCAAAAACTCTAATAAATAGTTATTTTTGGTTACCTTTATCTATATATTACATTACATTGATGTCATTAATGTCCCGTTATTCTAAATCAATTACCTATTTTCGAAATAGAATGTAAATAGCAAGAGATAAAAACTTCTACATTCGAAAAACGCTTCAGTTTTCTGGAAATCGATCTGCTGAACTCCCACCCAAGCTTTAACCCAAATGTACAAATAATACAGATTTCAAATATACCTTAGGGAATAGAATTAAGAATTAACTAACGATGACTGCACTCTTCTCAAGTGTATTTTTGTCACCAAATTATTTGATAAGAAGAATTCACTGCCGAGGAGTGCATTTTTGTCACCAAATCACAATAACTAAAGAACACGGTTTAAAACTACACAATTCGAGTATTTCATGTAATTGATGCTGTAAAGGGATATAGTGACAAAAATGAAATGCAGTGCATTCTTGTCAAGAAATAATTTGGTGACAAGAATTCAATTTTATGTGACGAAAATGCATATTTTTGACCTTGAAATATTTTCCAAGCAAAACCTCGTGTACACACACTTTTGAGGTTATATATAACCTCCAATGTTTCCATCACATAAGAATAATAAAACAATTTTCTTAGATATTATATTTAATCCACAAAAAGTACAACAAAATATTTGTTTATTTTTATTTCAATTAAAAAAGAATTAAATAGATTATCGTTGGGATCTTCAATGTATTCCACATATAAAAATTACAATGTAACCTTTTGAAGGTTATAAAAGTAACTTTATCATATTACTTTTTTATTTTTATCTGTAAGGCCACATTCCGTAAAAAGACTACATTATATTAATATAAAATAGTTTTTGGAGTATGTATAATTTATCACAATATTTCAATTCTGACATTGTTGTCATGACGGACTTAGGGGGCTCACTTTATTAGTTAATAATTTCAGCGCAATATGCATTTTCCAATGTGTAGATTTAGGCCTACCAGACTTGAAAATCTTTTATTGCATTTCTTACATTTATATGGTCGTTTGCCCGTATGCATATTTAGGTGATCGTTGAGTTTTTCCTTAGTTTTGAAACCTTTCTTACAAATAACACAAAATGTACAGTTTTTTTGCAAATGCTTACGTTTCATGTGCAATTTTAAATTCTGAGGGCTAGCAAAAGTTATATCACATAATTTGCAATATTTATTATTCATTTTCTTGGCAGGATGAGATTGCATGTGCTGTTCAATATTAAAATTACCCGTGTATTTGAATGTCTCCTTGCAAATATTACACTGAAAATAAGTCTTGTCCAGCTGACATGGAGATTTATAGATATGCAAGTCGTAGTTGAGTTTTACCGAAAACAGTTCACCACACTTAAGACACCGATATTCAGACTTAGATGTGTCTTCGGGTTCATAACCCAGATGTATTTCCAAATCGGACTGCTGACGGAAAATATTATCACACAAATTACATTTTGGTAAGTCATTGAATTTATGACCCTGCAGATGCATCTGAAGATCATGTATTGTTTCTAGAAGGCATTCGCATTGATCACACTCAAACTCAGCGTCCAGTTGATGTTCGTCGGCCATATGATGTAAACGAAGGCCTGGACAGTCAAATGCCTTGTAGCACAGCTCACATTTGAAGGGTTTCTCGCGGTCTTGTTGGTCACTGACAACCGGTGTTACTGGCATTTCTGTGAGACTGCTATCGTACTGATGTTCATACTGGAAGATTACAGTTTCTTCTTCATCCAAAATTTCCGATTTTATTTCTTGATATTGTTGGAAATGATTGATAGTGTGTTTTCCTAACTGATCTGAATACACAAACTCTTCGTTACAGAAGAAACACACATAAGTCATTTGTCCATGTTCACTTTGGTAAATTTCGCCGCATTTGATTCGGGTACGTGGTTCCTGTGGGTTATTGCTGTGTATTGTGTCCATTTAAAATTTCGATAATTCGTTTTATTGAAAAAAATCAAATCACAACATTCAACGCAACTCTGCTTTCTCTCTTCTGTGTCCTCTACTGTTACTGTTCTAAGCCTAAGTTTGAAATGAACAATCACTGAGATTTGTATTTGTTATCATGTGTAGTGTTGCCATTACTACTACAGAAAAAAACTGGAGATATATATTAAAAAAAACTTGAGAAATAAAAAAACCTGCTCTTTTATAATTAAATTTTTAATACATTGCTGGCTTAAGTAAGTTTATTTGTGAGAAAGCTCTTTCTAAATTTGGAAGAATTTGGACGGTATAATTTGTGCAAATTTTCTACATTCCACTTTACACTTATGATTTATCAATGTTTTGTTTTCAAACATATGTATGCTCGGTTGCCAAAACATCAAACGTCATAACAATTGCAAACAAGGGAATGTATATATTAGATTCTCGATATTCTTTCGAAAATAATGTTAAAATCCCAGAAATCCCAATTAAAAATTAGTTTTTAAATAAGTTCAAGGTTTTTATTTAATCAATAAGCATGTATTTGTTGATTAAATAAAAACCTTGAGTTTTTCAGCAAAAACCTGTACAACTGGAGAAATAAATAAAAACTGGAGATCTCAAGGAAAATCTGTCATAATGGCAACACTGATCATGTGTTTTGTGTTTATATGACATATTAAAACCCATTCGATATTATTATAGAGAGTCAAGTATATATTTTTAGATTACGAAATTATTGTTCTGCAAATGTTAGATTACTAAATAATATTTCAAAATATGATGATGACATAGACATAAACATAGAAATGCGTTTCATCAACATATAAATACGCTAAAAAAGATGACATCTACAATTTTGTGTATATACTTAATTTATTAGATAAATTGTTTTTTTATTTAATTATTTTTATATTTACATTCTGCTGTATTAACGCTCAATACTTTGCAATTTTAGACGTTTTAAATGTTTTAGTACATGATAATCGCTTATGAAAACCACGTTCTAAAATTCCTAAATGTCTAAAATGCCTAAAAATATCAACTTTAAGCAATTTTATGATTTCGAAAGTTTTTCATGCGAAAAGCGTGTTTTAAAATTCCTAAAATAGCTAAAATTTAAAAAATGTTTGAGTGAGTATACAGCAGATTGATCAATTCCGATAGATGCTGGCATACAAACACATTAAACCATGCATATGTGTTGTAGAACAAACATGTGTGACGATAAGTTTATTACACATAGATTAACTGTAAACTGTTGAGATAAACAGATTGATGTTGACTGACGCTACCTAGATGCCACATAACAGAACTTTCATTTATGGTACTTGTTAATTGTTTTAAAATGCAAGATAATTTTTTGTTATAATAAACAGTTTTAGTTATTTTCACAAATTTTCTTTATGCTTATGAGTATACTTCTTCAACCGTCTGCACGTTGCGACTAATAATGTTTTTTCCGGTGAATGGTGATTTAAAATATAATGCCCATTTAATTAAGGACTTCAGAGGAGAATTTACATTCACATTTATTGTGTGTAACGGTTAAGTATCATTAAGTTATTGACTGCTGGCAGGATTTACCCCAAACATAAATTGCTCTCAGATTCTACTAGAATCTAGTTCTAAAATAGTACAGACTGGGAATTTTAACTAGATATCGTAAATACGAGTAGCAACAGAGTTATTATAGATATAAAAAAAGATAAAATATTAATTAGAATTTAGCTCGAAATTAGCTATAATATAATTAAAATATATCAGCCAAATATAAAATAACTATTTATTAATTACAATCTATCTCCCAATATTACTCGAAAGCAGTTCTAATATTATATAAATATAAAATTCAATATACGAACACCATATTTATTTTTTTTAATGAGCTGTAGTGAGTTTATCTGATAACTAAGACCGAGCACTGCCACAATGTAGTTCTCACAAAAGAATAATCGTGTGGTTGGACTCTGCGTCATCGTTTTCTGATAAACACTTGCACTGCAGCTCACTATATACACTTTTACATTACCAATAAATTGTGCATCATCGGACGGACCAATTCTCACATCGACCACAAACTATAATATAAAATGTCAAAATGTACAAAACAATGCATATGGCTGACGGCGTGGTTTACTATCGCAAAAAATGAGTTTATTTAGAATTCTGAGGTTGGTATAAATATTTAAATAGTATGCCAGATTACTAAAAAAAATCGAAAATAAAACGAATATAATCATTTCGTTAGTATTATATAAATACAAGTCGAGTGAATCTGTTTCGCTTCAACAAAAAAAAAACAGAAAAAAATGTATTCCGATTTCTAGCAAAAAAAAAAACTGTATTTAATAAGACAAATATAATATTTTGGTGGAAACCAGAAATCTTATAGTATAATTTATTCTAATGCATAATTTAACAGCATTTCGTGGCAGTCTGTCCCATGCCTTAAGTGCAGGATTGATGCTTTTGACTACGTGGGGTTAACATCAGTGGCACAATGTTTCCACGAACCTTAAAATCTGGATCGTAAAAATCGTATTTGGCTCCAAATGAATTTCAATGAATGAAATAGCGTGACGCCAAACGAAGAAATTTCCATTTGGGTCACACAGAACAGTTTGTATTAGTTTCAAAGTAGGCGTTGATTTGATCTCGCCACTTTTTCGATAAAATGACGAGGCGCGATAGTTTGTCAGCTTCTGCTGCTCAAAGTATTTACAAATGTATTTAAAATATGCCCATTTGTATATTGACGTTAATTTTTCCATCATCAAAATTTCATACATATGTTATATTTCCATGGGAGGTCCGGACAAACTATTTATTATTATTATAATATAATATATTATTACAAAATTTTACCAAACAAAAATCAATTAGGAAAAATCTAATTTCATCCTAGATTCAGACTTCTTCTGGCTTTTTTTCCAAAAATAGTCTTCCCAATTCCACGTTTTTAGTCTTTAAAATATACATACATTTATAATTATATATATTTTTCTGGTTAGGTATGAGTATACCTGTCAGATTTCTTCCTTTCCATCTTTTGTGCATCAGTTTTTCTACCAAGGAACTCGTCAAGCACAAGTTCGGATCGAGTCAGTGTCTGTCGTTGATCGAAACATTCTTTTTCATCACCGGTATTCTCAACCAGATTGCATTGCACACTCGTATCATCAGTACCGGATCTTGTTGCCAATAATTTTACCGGATCCGGAATGCCCGAAGCAAATGTTAAGCCGTGATTTCTGTATATCATATCATTTAATTGTAAATCCAACATACTACAGATTTTCTTTTCCGATATGTTGACTGTTTCCAAGTGACGCAATTTATTCGGTAACTTTACGCAGGTAGTGGCTGGTACCACTACTGAGATTTTGACCAAATGTCTTTTGCAGTTTAGTGCCTGACCTGGCACCACATTTGATTTAATGAATTCAGATAGGTGTAGTCCAGTAGTAGATGGAGAACGTGAAGCTATATCCTTAGAATTATTTAATGTTCCCATTATCGAAGTGATTTTCAAATTTTATTCGTATAATTTTTGACAAATATTTTTATTACATATATATTTGGATTGACAGAAATAAGACAATCGGGTAATTTTAAGTAAGCTGAGTATGAATTGTGAAACATTTACAACAGTCGAATCTGTATCTACTCGAAGCATGTTTTATAATTAGAATCTGTAAAAAAAATAAATATATATTGATGTACAAATATTTTAATTAATGTTGTTGCTCCTAAACAGGAACTTAACACCCGGCATTAGCAGTAACCACATTTTCCTGAAGCCTCTATCGACTAACTCTAAAATTATTGCTCACCACAGTTGTTTCTGAGAAAATGTGTTGAACCGAGGCTTAGACGAGTGAAAAAGAATATCTCTTCGAATATTAATATAATTGGCCTAACTACATGTATAAGAATTATCATTGGATTCGAAGAGCAATAGATAGGAAATTTTATACACAATATTATTCATTATAATTATGAATATTTTAACTACAACCACCAGGTCTTGGTTTTTAGTTTATAATATTTTCTCTGACTGTTTTATATATGTTCGAAAGAAAAACCCTCCAAACATATAGATCATAGCAAGAGACTGCCCAATTCCCAAGTAAGAGAGTATCAGCGGATACTCACAAGTTGATGCAGTTATTGATGCATATGTAAAATGGACTAAAAGTATGATAAACTGGACCTAAAAACAAATCGCATAATTTATTCAGTTTCTTTAGATCTTTTAGACATTTTCTTACCATTTGTATCGAAGTCATGATAATCTTAATACGTTTCAATACATCTGGAGACCAATTCTTGTGGTACACAGTTGCAAAATAGTATGCATACATAATTGTGTGTACTATGCTATTTAAATAGGCTACCATTGTTCCATGACAACCTGGCGCATACACACAAGCCAAGTACGAAGCTACAATCATTGAGACGTGATGGTATACATGCAGGAAGGTCACCTGGTTTGTCTTCTTGCGAAGCACAAAGAAAATGGTATCGAGCATATCCAGATACTTGTTCAACAAGTAAAAATACCCTCCGAACGCTGTTGTCGAGTCAGTTCGGATACAAAGAATATTATCCATCTGATCTATGTAGATTTTAGAAGCCTATATTGATAAAAATAGAGAAAAAATGTGTTCGTCAGAAAATACATGTTTTTTGCTATCTGTTCTATCAGACACTTACATAGATGACCATAATTAAATTAGCAGCAACTTGAAATGCATTGTAGATTAGCATAGCACTGCGAACATTGTATGGTTTTCTAAACTGCATGAACCATGGCAGCCACTTAAGCACCAAATATACATAAAAAATCAATATTAGTATCGGCACCACCGGAGATCCAGTTAAAGGGTACTCCTTGAGAATCGGATTTCTTTTTTCTGGCCAATAATACATGCTGTGCACTTTAATCGACAAAAAGAGCAATACTGCATTGATAGCAGTACGAAACAATTATATTTGGGTTTTTGATTACATATTCAATTTTATATCTACACCGAAAGAAATTAAAAAAAACACGAATTATAGATTTTATAAAAGCTTTCTTTTTAGAAGAGGTTTTTGCAAAATAATTCTAATTTTATGTACATTTCTGTCAATTAAGGAGTTCGGTTACTTATATTTTTAATCAATGATCTCAGTCAATTGTCCGAGCACGATTGGCCTTCACACGAACATTGTGTGTGTGTTTTTTTTAAATCATTTTTAAAGGGTTTCGTATCATCCTGCCAATCTGCAATCTTTATTCAATGGCGCAATGTTTCAATAACGATCGAACTAGCCATCAATCATGGCGAGTCCGTGAAAATATCCAGTCACAAATACATTATAATTTTTGTGATAAAACAGTTTCAAGTCTGTAATTGGTAGTCCTTATTGAGACATGCTATATCTAGTTTATGTTGCTTTCTGAATTTAAATCAGGCGTTTTGAAAAGTTTATAATTATCAAGGGCGTATACAAATTATTATTAAATTTAAATTACAAATTATGCGTACAAACGAGTACCATTTGAAATCTCACAATTGTTCCCACATTGGTCTTTTTTTGCGCAAACTGCTCATTTATGTCGGTATATTAACATATTTATTGTATATATAGTATAACATTATTTGTATTCATTCGTTATATTATTATATATACCAAAGTGAAATATTATACTTTATCTTTCAGTGTATATCAAATTAAGTAGTCATTACACTTTTCATTAATAAGCATTTTTTGATTGAAAGTATGCGAGTAAATGTCCAAGTGTACATTGTACACAATTAAATAGATATCAATGTATTACAAAGTTTATAATTATTCTCTTTAATAAATCGAAACTCGTTATTTTTGTATATGCTCACTTAAAAAAATGTAT